>BLKR01009703.1:0-93669 GCA_011170035.1 Teleogryllus occipitalis
AGAAACCACGAAAAAATACCGATCAGAGCAGCCGGCAGATAGAATTTTCCTCCAAACAATGACTGATTTCGCCCTATCTAAGAAGGTAGGTCGCTAATTTTTATTTTGTAAAGATTTCATTTGCTTTTAAAGAAGGGATCGTTTACATTTTATTGAGAGACTTCGGTTCCTTAATCATGCCTTTATTGTTAATCTTCTTCTTGGTTCCTATTCTTGCAATGACGGAAGTTAGGTGACCCCATCTAGATTGCTCCACAGAAAGGGTGGGCTGGGTTTTCTCGGGAGGATGCAATCAAAGTTTCCCCACGAAAACCCTGGTCAGGATGGCCGTCCCGGGGATCGAAGCCTGACCTCCCGTCTGCGAATCAGCGCACTACGTATTGTTAATGTATGCAATTTCTAAACCTAGGACAATTGTACCCCTTCAGACGGAACTGCTTTAGGGTCTCCAACTGATTACGTTAGTACAACGGATGTTTGTTGTCTCCTTCCAACTACTCTGTTTGAAGGTGACTTCACTTACTGCTTACCATTCGTTAACGCAATGTTTCCTGTTATCTTGCTTTCAAACAAAATATGTTTTCATCATTTCCATATACTGCTGCAAGTAGTATCTCAGAAATGTACTTAGGTACAGGAAAAAATGTTAACTATTAAAGGGTTACAAAAGAGTTACGCAACTAACCATTGGGCAACGAAACGAAACGCGTGCGAAGTTGACACGTCATGTCGAGGGTAGCATACGAAACGCTGCAGCATGTGGGTCAGTAAATAAGAAAATTAATAATTTTATTTATTGTTACGAAAGATGAATTATAAAAATAATAACACACGTAATTTATTTACATTTGAAAAATTGATACAAGTGATTTTTGCACAAACCTTTCAAATAATAGTGCTTACTTTCTTATTAAATGTCTTGTTCGTGAGCCATTCCACGTCAAATCGCACACAAAAGATCAAAATTTGACTTCCATATTTTTAATTAGTTTCTTTTTTATATTTGTTAGGCAGTATTTTTTCTATTTATAATATGGTTCAAATATGTTAACAACTGCATTTTCATTTTTTTATAACATTATTATTTTTGGAAACATTGCATGTTGAAATTTGCTAAAAATTATGCGCATCACTGTCTTGAAAGTACCACGAACTGGAATATACTAATTGCAGAAACTCCGTTCAAATTCCATTCGAAACTTAAAAACAAGTTTATTTTTTTAGCTTTTGCAAAATATTTCTTTTCCTGAATGTTCAATATAAAAAATAAATATATTTTGAAAATTGAAAATTTTTGTAATCTCGATGAGTTAAAACTAAACACAAAATTACAAATGCATTAGAGTCTAATTGACAACTCCAGAAAAAATGAAAGTGGGATCTCAGTAACGTTAAAAATTTTAATATGTTACAAACATTTTAATATGTGTAGTAGATTACTGCAACAGACGCGTTTCTTGCCTTATTGGTCGGCATTTCCTTTGGATAATGCAGTAATTTAAGTACTTCTTGAGGTAGTACAACTTCACAATCATATTTAATTATTAAATATCGGATTCTTGACTCACGTTTTGACTCACGTATTGAAATTTTCGTGTCTCTCACAACTCGCTTCAAATATACGTGGTTATCGTTCTTGGCGAAGGAATTTTCACTGTGGCTGCAGTTAGTGACAAAGGAGTGAAAGAATGCATTTTTAAAGTTCCAGTGAATGGCTTTAAATTTTGATACCTAGTTCACTGTGATGTATCTAAAGAACAAACTAGAGGTGCTACAGTATGGCAGAGACTTTCTCCTAGCCATTTTTTTTTTATTTTCCTTGGCAGGGACTGGCTTGAAAGTCTTCCTCCATTCTCTGGCCAGCTGCCATCTATCGTCACTGAAAGTTCATTTTCCTGACGTTTTCTTAACTTTTCGGTAACTTCATAGTAGGACCGAAATATTACTTCAAGAGGATTAAAGAAGAGTCCAAAATAGAAATTTTCATTGAAAATTTTGAAACCGTATTTAAGAAAAAGGCGATTAAGCATTACTGTAAATGCGAAATTTGAAGCTCTTTTTCACAGGAATCTATTGAGTTTTCGAAAAACTTCATTTGAAGTCCTTTCAAGCACTTTTACTCACAAATGTAATAATGTATACAAATCGATGCAAATGTGCATCGAAATGTGCAACGGCGTGAGAGATATTTCAAGAAAATTACATTTTTGTAATTTTTGAAAAAAATAGAATGGAGTAATATGACGTTTATATCATCGTATAGGGTGAATTTGGTACTACTCCTACCAAAAATTTAAAGAAAAAAATGTGGAGCCGTTTTTTGAGAAACTCTTTTTCTTGTATTTTTTATTGCAAATATTGCACGCTCTATTGCACAAACACTACTAAAATTTTCAAAAAAAGTCTACATGACCTTAATGAAAGAACTATTTATCGGCTAAATATTTTATTTGAAGGAAAAATCTGTGCCTTCAATTTTTTAGTTTTTAGTTTAGACGCCGAAAAAATTCAAACTTTTACAATTCTCGAAAATTCAGAGATAACCGTGAACTGGGACCTACGCCGTATTTATAAATGCATTTTACTCTATTCTTACAAGAAATTTAAAGAAAATATTTGGAGCCATTTTCGAGAAAATTTTGAAAATGTCCGTGGGGCTTCATGTAAAGTACTTCCAGATTTGAAAGAATGCTTTTCAAAATTTCAAAGTTTGAACTAGAGTTAGATGGACAGGAGTTTCTTCAATTTGGAAAATATTGTACGTGTGGTTTAGGCGCTAGATATGTTCACATACGACAGACGGATGGACGTTGTGAAAAAAAACCTACTTTTTTGGTATCAGGGGACCCCGAAACGTGTATTTCCGTTGAAATCTCGAAATCAATTTTCCGCATCTTTACATAAGTTTCTCTATACTTCATATATTATTCCCGTATATACATATGTATACGACAAAGTAAAAATAAACGAAATATCTTTTTTCCCAAAGGTAAATCCATAGATAGTTGTTTAGAATTCATATGTGCAAGTTTTATTACTCACTAACTCTTTCTAATCTTACTGTACATTGGGGAAGTTTCCCACTATGGGTCCTCTAATCAGGTTCTATGTTTGCGAATTTGATTTGAAAGACATGGAAAGGGTATTTATTTTGAATTCCGGTTCTATGGGTTGGATTTTTTGTGAGTTCGAATTCGGTAAGTGCTGGGATTTGATGTATGTTATGATAGAAGTGTGTAGCAAGGTAGGTGATGAGTTGTTACTATGTTGGATTCCTTATGGAGCTGATTATTCGAAATGAACCTTGAAGCGTTAATTATGGTTCTAAGAAATTGGTTTTGGATTACTTGGGGTTTGCAAATATTTGTGTTGGCGGCATTAATCCATATGGGACAGGCGTGATTAAAGGCCTTATGATTTTGTATATTGCTGTGGCGGTATTGTATTGTAGTGAACTGTGTCTGTTTATTATCGATTTTAACTGATGTAGTTTTGGCTTGGTTTGGATTATCTTTGTTTCAATACGATCGCGCCAATTTAATTTTGTTTAGAGATATAGTCCTTGGTATATAACTGCTTTGTTAGAAGGAACCATTGTATGGTCTAAGTGAGAATATTTTTGCTGCTGTTTTGGTGGCGTTTAGTTTAGCTTTGTTTCGCAGCCTAACTATCAAGTGCGTATAGGTATAATTGGACTTTTATTTTTAAGTCTTCAAGTGAGTTACCAGAGACGTATAATGATGTGTCGTCCGCGAATTGTGCTACATGTATGTTTTTACTTTCTCGTATACGTACGTATACACGGAGTTATCCACGTTTAGAGAAAGTTATGTAATGCTGCGGAAAATCGATTTCGAGGTTTCAACGGAAATACATGTTTTGGTATCCCCTGATTTCGAAAAAGTGTTCTTTTTTTCGAAACGTCCGTTCGCCGGTCAGTCTGTCCGTCTATCCGTCTGTCTGTCAGTTTGTGAACACTACTAGCGTCCAAACCATGCATAGGATTTTTTCATAATTGAAGAAACCCCTGTCCTTCCGGCTCTAGTTCAAGCTTTAAAATGTTGAAAAACATTCCTTGAAATTTAGGGGTGCTTTACATGAAGCCCCCGGACATTTTCAAAATTTTCTCAAAACGACTCAAATATTTTTCATTTTGGTAGGGATAGTGCCAAATGTATCATATAAAATGACATAAACACCATATTGCTCTATCCTTTTGTTTTTTCAAAAATTACCAAAAATGTAATTTTTTGACTCGTCTCTTACGTCGGTAATATTTATATTAGAGACGATTTGTCCACAATATTGCATTTATGAGTACATATGCTTTCAATGACGTCATATAAAGTTTCTCGAAAACTCAAGAGTTTTCTGTGAAAACAAGCTAAAATCTCTGCATTTCCAGTATCGCTCTAACGCCCTTTTCTCAAAATAAGGTCCAATTTTTTTCTAACTTTTCCAACGGTTAGTGCTAATTGCACTGTTTAATATGATGTAAAGTTTATTTTAGCGTATTCTTTTTTCCAAAAATTACACAAATGTAATTTTTTTGAAATACTCTCACTCTGTTAATATGCACATTTTCATCAATTTGTATACATTATTGCATTTGTGAGTAGAAGTGCTTTAAATTACTTTAAATTACGTTTTTCGAAATCTCAATAGATTCTTGTGAAAAAGAACTTCAAATTTCGCATTTACAGTAACGCTTAAACAGCATTTTCTTAAATAGTTTCAAGATTTTCAATGAAAATTTCTATTTGGGACAAGGTTTTAGTCTTGTTAAATATTCTTAAAGTAATATTTAGGTTCTATTATTTGGAACTCGAAATGTTGAGAAAAGTTTTAAAAAAATGTATTTTTGGCGGCGGTAGATGGCAACTGGCAAGAGGATGGGACAACACCGTAAAGCCAGTCCACACCAAAGAAAATAGAAAATAGTCCAAACAAGTAAGTCCGTACTATTATGTACCACCTCTAATTTTTATTTGGGTGTGGCTGCTACATCGAGATTAAACAACGTTGGTGATAATGGGGATCCTTGAGGTAATCCTGCATTCATGCATCGGGGATTAGAGGGGTAGCTGTTGACATTGACGGAGAAGGTTCTATTGCTTAAAAAATTTGTTAATACTTGTGTATAGATAATAAGGTGTGCCTATTTGGGTGAGTTTGAAACTGTGGCTTGGTGTCATGTACGGTCAAACACCTTCGTGATTTCAACGGAAATACACGTTTTGGGGTCCCCTGATACCGAAAAAGTAGTTTTTTTTAAACGTCCGTCCGTCGGTCCGTCTGTCTGTCCGTCTGTCGTATGTGAACATATCTGGCGCCTAAACCACACGTACGATCTTTTCCAAATTGAAGAAACACCTGTCCATCTGTCTCTAGTTGAACCTTTGAAATTTTGAAAAATTCTTTAAAATCTGGGGGTACTTTACATGGACATTTTCAAAATTTTCTCAAAAATGATTTCAAATATTTTCTTTAAATTTCTTGTAAGAATAGAGTAAAATGCACTTATAAAGGCGGCGTATGTCCCAGTTCACGGTTATCTCTGAATTTCCGGGAATTGTAAATGTTTGAATTTTATTCGGCGTCTTCTTACAGCTATAAAATTGAAGGCACAGATTTTTACTTCAAATATAATTTGTAGCCTATAAACAGTTCTTTCATTAAGGTCAAGTAAACTTCTGAAAATTTTAGTGGTGTTTGTGCAATAGAGCATGCATATTTGCAATTTTAAAAAAATACAAGAAAAAGAGTTTCTCAAAAATGGCTCCAATTTTTTTCTTTAAATGTTTGGTAGGGGTAGTACCAATGCACCCTATACGATGACATAAACGTCATATTGCTCTATTCTTTTGTTTGTTCAAAAATTACAAAAATGTAATTTTTTTACTTGTATCTCACGTCGGTAATATTTACCTTAGAGGTGAGTTGTTCACACTACTAGATTTATGAGTACATGTGTTTAAATAATGTCAAATAAAGGTTCTCGAAAACTCAACAGTTTTCTGTAAAAATTAGCTAAAGATTCAGAATTTTCAGAAACGCTCAAATGCAGTAATGCAAATGCCCAACGCAGTAATGCTTAATCGCCTTTTTCTTAAATACGGTTTCAACATTTTCAATGAAAATTTCTGATTTGGACGATATTTTACTCTTCTTTAATATTCTTGAAGTAATATTTCAGTTCTATTATTAAGAAATCGAAAATTTGAGAAAATGTCAAGAAAATGAACTTTCGATGACAGTAGATGGCAGCTGGTCAGAGAATGGAGCAAGACCTTAAAGCCAGTCCACAGCAAGGAAATAAGAAAAAATTGCTACGAGGAAGTCTGTGCTGTTCTGTAGAACCTCTAGTTAATTTTTATTGCATATATTATGTCTGGAGAAAGTTTATGTTTTGTTTGTGTTTTGTTGTCAATAGTGGGAGATTGTGCTTCTAACATTGTTTTTATGACAAGGTCGATTAATTTTTTTAACTACCCGACCTATTTCGAGTGGATTCTTTAAGATTTTTATGCTGGGTATTGATTGATTATCTCTGTATACTTTTTGTAGTTTATTTTAAGTGTATTTGATGATGGTTTTGAGATATGTTGTGCTGTTAGTATTTGTGATGAAATAAGAACAGGTATGTGATCAGAATCTAATTCCAATATTACTGATGAGAAAAGTTAATGATGGTATTCGTTATTCTAACGAGTTTATCAGGTTTAAATGTTCGATTTACTGTATTAAATTCGAATTACTGTATTATTTACGTTATTAAAAACGTCTGTTTACTGGAGGATATTATTTTAAGACTGTGGTTGTTTATTATTTGTGTTAATATTTTTCCGTCTCGATTTTTGTTTTGACATCCGGAATTTAGGAGTTATACATCGATATTTCCTCGAAGACAAACTTTTTCTATTGGATTAAATTAATTTTGTATATTATTTTTTGCTATTATATATATATATATATATATATATATATATATATATATATATATATATATGAGATTCACAATTAAGCAAATATAATGAATCCTCTAAATCAAGTTTCAAAAGTAAATGGCATAATATTCTGGGGAAATACATCTTATAGCTCCCAGACTTTTAGATTACAAAAACGAATTGTACGAATAATAACCAAATCCCACCCACGTGATTCATGTAAGCCTCTCTTCATTAATCTAGGAATTCTACCATTACCGTGTCTTTTTATTTACGAATCGGTGGTTTTTGTAAAAAATGACTTGCTTAAGGGCGGGAATATATTTTCAAAAAATGCCGAAGTCTATTACTATAACACTCGACGTAGAAATCATATTCATCAGGTGACAGTATCAACAGCTCATTACAAAAAATTCACATACAATACATGTACATTATTTTACAACACTTTGCCAGATGACATTAAACGATTAAATTCAATAGAAAAGTTTAAATCCCGAGTGAAATCGTTTCTGCTGCATAACTGTTTCTATACAATTAGAGACTATACTGAGCATCACAAGAAAAGTAACATTAATTTTAAAATGATACATAATGCATTATTTACCATTTGGACTGTATAAATGAGTATAAACAACCTGTAACAACTATTGTACTACAGCTTCCGGGTCAATGACCCCCATCTCGATCAGGTTTTTCGTCCAGTTTCCCTGATCCATTGAGCAAATGCTGAGATGGCCCCTTGTTTTGCTTCTGGACATAAATGTAACTTCATTTTCTGTGCACGTCTTCTAGAATTCAGTGGGAAATACAATTATTCAAATTATCGTTTCCATGTTGTCGCGGCAGGAAGTAATAAGAGCCAAAATTTATTGCTTATTTATCCTTGAAAATAGATTTTATTACATGGGAGTTTTTTTTTCTCCCTTTGAAAATTCAAAATTTAAGTAGTATATGACTTAGTGTAGGGATCACAGAATTTTGAAAATGTGCACACAATTCACTTTTCCCCATAGCACGTCATACGCAGTTTTTAACTGTTTTTTTGACGTAAAATAAATAAATAAAAAAAATAAATAAATAATGGCGTCTTAAAGATTTACTCTTCGTAATATCGTGATCAGAAAGATTAAATGGATATAAACGTATCTTGCACGGTGATTGTCACTCACGTTGCACAGTCTACACACGATTCACAGGCAAATTCCAGCACTCTTCACTTTACAAGATGCACATTGCGACTGATGTTCAGAAAAATCTACTCGTGTCTCTTCACAAGTGGTCTATTGAATTGTATGAGAAAGGTCAGGAGAGCACCTAATCCCTAGGATGCAAAGGCAGTCGGCAATAAAATTCTTTTCGCTGTTACTCATCCCTTCTGGGGGCGGATTGAACATGTTAGATACTAATATTTGTTGAAACCTTAATTAGGCAAACTGTCATTCTTTTTACTTCAGCACTTGGATCACAGTCTGCCCGAACACAGTTCGTTAGTGCACGGGCAAAGGGAAGAACGTGCCCGCTTACACATTGATTTTTTAGAACTGTACGTGTGCAGTGTCCACTTTTTTCTTGTCGCATTTTAGAGAAAATTGAACAATATGTCAAGGGGGAAGGGAAGAAAAGGGATGACACAGGGAAGGGAAGGTAAAGGGAAGGGAAGGCAAAGGGAAGGGAATGGACTGAGAAAGGAAATTCCGAGCGCATGTCATTGTTTATTGAGAGAGTGCAGCGTGGATGTACTCGAAGAAACCACTGTCGGAGTAGTCAACCAACGACCTTGATTGTGGAAAGCAAATTTCTGGTTCGTGGACGGTATCGAGCCTATATTCTGTTGTTAGTAACAGTGAATTAACATCTCACACTCTATTTTAATGACAATGACATTTTGTCATTTATATTACCTGCGAAGATCGTGGTTAAATAAAACTAGTGGAATTACAAACACACACTTTCTCATTTTGTTGGGGATGGTTACGTAACATTATAATAATGCCCACTAAAACTTCTAATCAATCGGAATAAGTTTTAAAAAAATACATCTTTAGTTTTTGAAATTTCAAGAGTTTAAACTAAAATCGCTTTCTCCCATAGTGGATTGTGGTCTATTCTTACAAAAAGTTTAAAGAAAATATATTCAGGCTACCTTTGAAACCCAAACGCAGGGAGGGAAAAATCGCACGTGTCGCTTTTGAGCCTGTTCATTGGGTTACGAACGCAGGTGGGCCATATGCAGCTTGACACTAACAGTTATTGTGTAGTTGAATATAGTAGTTAGAAACAGGAAGAGACTATCACCATACCGGTTGTGTTTGTTTTAAGGTTATGTTGACGCTAGAGAATTTATGTAGTATTATGCCCCATTCACAATGCAATCACAAACATAAGCATAACACATAGACATAGACATTAACACAAGCGAAGAGTTGGCGTATTCACAATGTCGAACATAAACACAGGCAAAATAAGAGTTTCTATTGGCTATGAGACGCAGCACACGAATCGACACGATCGACTTCGATACTCGATTTTGAGTTAACGAACTGTGATTGGCTCATTCCTTATGTCTGACATAAGCATAAGCACAGAAGCTTGAAGCTTGCAAGCTCTTAAGTTAACGTCTTACGTATTATGCTTATGCGAACGCATTGTGAATGAGTCCACTTGTAGACGTAGTCCTAACTTTTATGTTAACGCCATGCTTATGCTTATGTTTGCATTGTGAATGGGCCTTTACTGTTTTGTTTAGAGCTGCAACTACAACCAATTCGTGAAACAATATCGCAACAAGAAGGTGCGCCACCTCACTCTTGGAGCGTCGGGAGAGTTTCCTTGAATGATAATTTTAATGTATGCATTAAAAAGAGAGGCACAACGACGTGTTCATTGCATCTCCCCTATATGAACTTTCCCAGGGTGGGTAATTTTAAAAGAAAACGTGTTTTCAGAAAAAAACTCAAGATTTGTAACAATTAAAAGAATGATTACTTTTTAAGTTGATGAATTATCATCCAACAATGTCATGGATGTAAATTGCGCTTCTGTGCTTCAAAGATGTCATAATATGTACTATATTGAAATTGATGAAGGCCTCCTTGAAAACTTCCTTTGTGTAAAGTTATCACTTGTCAGGGCCGGATTAAACCTTGTGGGAAGCTCGGGAGCGGTCTTCCTGCTCGGACACTCATAATACAATAACACAATCCGATTACTTATATCTGAGAAGACCTCGAACAATAGTTCACATAACAGTACTAATCTTCGTCATACGGACGGAAAATGTTACATTTCCAGTTAGATGTTTCCAGCCGAGGCGACTTTAGGAGCCGAGGTTCGAATTTCTAACGAGAAATGTAACATTTCCGCCCGTGTGTTGTTACACTTTTTATTTCATACTATGTCGCATTTCCTTATTTTTTATTTTAATAACATATTGCAATATTTCACGATGTATGAATGCCAATAAAGAATTGCTCACGGCGCTAGAGCCTCCTAGAATCTTGATATCTGTAAAATAATTGCAGGGATATGAACATTTTAAAATAGAATTCAAAGATAAATAAATAAACAATTGAAATACACAAATAAACAAAAAAAAATAAAAACAAATACAAGTTTACTATTGCAATAAAAGATAAAGAGATGCTTCGGAAACCTGTAATAGATGAAGCGATTGTGGAATTAATACCTCAGAAAGAGGAAGAAAGGTATAAAAAATAATATGCAAATTTTTTCTGAAAAAATACAAATAATGTTAACACCGTTAATGAGGATGTAATGTTGGCTTACTAATCAGAGTTGGTAATTGGTTCCTTTTACAGCTACACCACATTGTAAAATATTTTGTAACTCTTAATAGTAATTATTTTACTGTCCAAGAAAGTGAATTCCGCTTTCTAATGGTCAAAATATTCCATGATTTAATTCATGTTATTGGTTCAACGTAATGCACCTTTCCAAGTTTTATAAAGTGATAGCGTTTCTTCGGGAAAAGTCGATTTGATACCAGGCGACACAATCGAAAACACAAGACACGAAGTCAATCCTGAATGTACAATTAGGCCTAATACGACTATAAATAATTATGTTATTTTGTAAATATTGTTTATTTGTATTTAAGAATTAAAAATAAATAATTTCTCTAACTTGGTCATCATATGTTACTGTTATTCACATTTTCATGAATGATTGTGCTTCCTTTTCAATATTGTAATCAACTGCATCGTTGGTGCCGGCCATGTATTTATAAAGCAAATCAGAAACTTTGGTACCAAATTTCCAAGTACATATTATGAGATTTCAGTACGGTACACTTTCAGTGGCACCGAAGAGTTCCACTTACCGGCCTGCTTTGAGGTACGAACCGAAATGCACCAGTGAACTACTTGCAGTAAGGATTACTGGCTACTAGAACATGGATTCGCCATTCTCGAGCGCGTTCTCGATGCAAGTTTTTTTTATGGACCTCAGCCTTGTGTAGCGTTTCTTGTTGAAGAGAACGAGTGATAAAATGCGGCATTTGATCACCTTTTTTGGAAAATGTTAAAGCTTCATGTAAAGTGCCCCCGAAATTTAAAACATCCATTTGAAATTCGCAGGATATTGAAATTGGTAATATCGAGCGAAGAATCTCAATTTTGGAGAAATTTGTCTGAACTATTTAGGTGTTAGTGTTGACTACAGATGCCCGAACGGACAGATGGACAAACTACTATCAATCAATTTTTCGGTATCAACGACCCGCAAAATGTGAATACTGACTATCCATTATGTTAGAAGAAGTAATCTACTACGTATAGGAAGATTTATCCACTTTTCCGCTATCAGGATCCCACAATATGACTCTTTCTGGCGAACAATTATCACTTTCTGCTGCAATCATTTACCATTTATCGTGAAATATAGAGTCAAAAATTCGACTCATCTCCGACGACTATATAGGGAATTATATGGGTACAGCACGATAAGATTCAACTACAGGACGCTTTAAATATAATATATGCTTGGACAAATATTAATATAATGGAATATTAATATAAATGGAAAAAAGTAAAACGATCGTATTCTGAAGGGCCAGAACACATGTAACCATTCCGAATTAATCTTCAATACAATAATAAACCAAGTAGATTATCTATCATACAATTTCTACCAAACCTAACAGATAGACCAGCAGCATAAACGGTGTAATTGAGATAAAAAGTAAACATTCTGTCTGCACGCATCACTAAAATTACATTTTTTAAAATTTCTTGATTGTTTTGTAGAATTTAAATAAAATATCGGCGTGAAATAATGAACTTTCGATCAAAACAATGTACACCCTGTTATTAATTAATCTACAAACGCATTACAATTGTTAACATGTCTTTGTCTAGGGAGCTTTATATACTCAAGAATGACCTCCTTTACGAGTGAATAACTAATTATCAGATAAGTTTTCAGACGTCAAAATGAACAAGTTTCTTTTTCTGTTACGAGTCTGTTTTTCTGTTATCAACTGTTAGAATTATGGCAGAAAGGAAAAGAATGTGCGACAGTGACATAGTGCAGAAACGCTTTTGCCACCCACGTTGCCCGAGCGTTTCTGAGATAAGAGATGAGCCGAAACGTCGTCAGACACTTTCAGAGAACGCTTCTTATCACACTGGTTTGAACGTCCTCACAAACGGCGAAGCATTTGTAAAGATACCGTTTTTAACTCCCAAGCATTCCCAAGCATTCTGAAGTGATGCAGAGGAAATGAAGAGGCAGCCGAAACATTGAGCCGATGGTCAGCATTTTATAGTATATTATTTAAATTGCAATTTAAATGCCGAAAGTTTGGAGGCTATAGCTTCTTATCAAAATAAGAAAAATTGTTTGAAAATTATTCTGGAAGCAGCAGATTTATGACATGGAACGAGGGGCGGTGGGCTGGGAAAGGGAAGGAAGCGTCCAGTGAGTAATCCAAATATTTTATTCCAGATTTAATTCCGAGTTCTGCAAACAAGTATTGAAATTTGGCGACAAAATGCCTTCATTTTACATTAATTAAGTTTACATTCACCTACAGTAAAATCATTTACAAATATTGTATAATTTCAACGCACAAGTCTTCACTGCACTTCAGCTTGCTACACTTCACTACACTACACTGAACAGTAAACTTTCTTACGAATTACTCCATTCCGACACACAAAATTATAATAATATTAATAATAATAATAATAATAATAATAATAATAATAATAATAATAATAATAAGAACTGTATCATAACAAAATAATAATAATAATAATAATAATAATAATAATAATAATAATAATAATAATAATTCTGTAAAGCCTCATTAACACGAATTCCAAAGGACCGAAATAATCGGAGTTCGTATTATAAAAATTCGTGTTTTCCGTGTATTATAAATGTCCGTTTTACCGTAATCCCTTGCCTGTACCGACGTTGTGTTCGTGTTACGGCGAAATTCGTGTTAAGCGAGTTCGTGCTAACGCGGTTTTACTGTAATAATAATAATAATAATAATAATAATAATAATAATAAGAAGAAGAAGAAGAAGAAGAAGAAGAAGAAGAACCGCATCATAACAAAATAATAATAATAATAATAATAATAATAATAATAATAATAATAATGATAATGATAATGATAATGATAATGATAATGATAATGATAATGATAATGATAATGATAATGATAATGATAATGATAATGATAATGATAATGATAATAATGATGATAATAATGATGATAATAATGATGATAATGATAATGATAATGATAATGATAATGATAATGATAATGATAATGATAATGATAATGATAATGATAATGATACCATAGCGCATAATGATAATGATAATGATGATAATAATGATAAATGAGCGAATATTAATGATAATGATAATGATAATGATAATGATAATGATAATGATAATGATAATGATAATGATAATGATAATGATAATGATAATGATAATGATAATGATAGATAATGATAATGATAATGATAATGACAATAATAATAATGATAATGATAATGATAATGATAATGATGATAATGATAATGATAATGATAATGATAATGATAATGATAATGATAATGATAATGATAATGATAATGATAATGATAATGATAATGATAACATAATGATAATGATAATGATAATGATAATGATAATGATAATGATAATGATAATGATAATGATAATGAAAATGATAATGATAATGATAATGATAATGATAATGATAATGATAATGATAATGATAATGATAATGATAATGATAATGATAATGATAATGATAATGATAATGATAATGATAATGATAATGATAATGATAATGATAATGATAATGAGGCTAAAAACCTTGTCTGAACAATGGATGCAGTCAAAAAAGCTGACCATCACAGCGAATAAATATATGTTAATCTCTCCGGGATAAATATGACTATAAGGTCTCGGAGAATAACGTTTAGCGTGGTCAATATTGATGAGATGATGATCTTTGGTCCGAGGTGATCAATATTTGCATAAAAAAGTCCCTTATTTGTAAGCAACTCGTCTTTCACTGATGTTTGGCGAGTTCACGAAGTATCTTTGCATGTGTCAGATCGTGACCCGTCAAGAATGCATGAGGCTTGCCTAACTATCGGAGAAAATGTCACAAGTGCGATATATGAAATGTCCCACCACATATTAATTGGTACAGATAATCATCTTCGACCTCCCTACATGCCTGAGAAGTTTGAAACAGTTATTCTAAAACATCTGTAATTGAAGCCTTATAGATAAGATCGTAAGTGTACTTACTCTTTGAAGAAATAATGAAGTTTGAATATTATTTTCCTTTGCTCAAAAGATAGTAATTAAGTTACGTGTTTCTCAATGGTTCAATTTGAGTGGAAGTTACATTCCAAGTCATGAACGTTTTAAAACGTGTTGATGATTTAGTACAAAAAAATTGACAAAAAAGGTTATATGCTGTTATTGCATTGGTTGGTATACATAACATGAATCTATTTTTCAATTAAGAATCTTCTGATTATGACTTAGGATATGGAAGAGTGGAAAGATATTTACTCAAATGAAAACTAGCTGTGTTTCATGAAAAAAAAAAAAAATTCACTATCAGACTCTGAAGTGTCACAAACATTTTCATTACATGACAAAATCTGATTATACAACTGGGCATTTTGAGGCTTAAGATATTTAGTTAAAAATAACATATTTCTCTTTTTCTTCCTTTAAACTAGTTTTTTCTATTGTTCTTAAATTTAAATTATGAACACCTAAGAACCCACAGTTCTTTTTCAAAGAACCAAAGGTTTCAAAGTTAGGTGCATATGACTGGGATGCTCCCAATTCACCTTTTCTGTAGCGCAAACGAACATATTTTTGAATTCTGAACTTGCAGCCTAGGTTCTCTCAGAAACATTTGCTTTAATCCTTGAACCCAATTTTTTACAAAATTTCTATCACAAATTACTTCAAATGACTTTGGCATCTATCAACAATCTTTCATAATTTTAAAATATTCTTCAGATACTTCAATACTCTCTAATTGTTTTAAAAGTTTCCCATATTGGCCAAAGTTTCTACCACACTGATTAACTGAATGCCCCCAGGAACAGGAAAAATATGTTTTATCGTTGTATCTAATGTCTCTGACAATCCTCCACATGAATCTGAAAACAATACTAATTTATTAACTGTTTGATATTCCTTTATTTTATTTTTGATGAATTGAAAAAGAAAGAACACATTGAATTTGAATTTTTCGGTGACTCGCTTTCTAAGAATCAAAAAATGTGCAGCCCCGTCATATTTTTCTTTGATTATTTTTTGGCGTAGAATTGTTACGTACTAGACCGTACACTCTCTTTTATATAATCAAAATCTGAAGTAGATACTTCAGACCCAAACGGAGATCGTGAACGAGACACCAACTTTCTTCTTTTGCTTACACTGCTCTACACACGCACAGCGCACGCTCGCCTTCGCGCGCAGACAGTACAGTTCCCGCGTAATTTGCAAGAACAGCGTAATATCTAGAGACAGGATTTCCATATAAATGCATATTTTTATTTAATCTTAGTAGAGATTTTAAATTTTGTAACTATATATTTCATGACAAACTCATTTAAGAAATGCATACTTTTTCCGTGGATGTTTCCATGTTTTGGAAGTTTTTTTGGAGAAATTCATGCATAATGCATGTTTGGACGTTTTTTCAATTAATACTTCATATTTAGACTTCTATCTAGCAAAATTAAATACTTCTCATTATTTCTTTGCATAGTTTGTGAATACTAAAACTGACGCAAATTTGTATAAATAGTGCATTGATCTTAGATCCTCAGAGCACGCAGTTGATTTTGGTGCTTTTTGTTATACCACACATTTTAACCTTCCGGTACATTACTTGGATGTGCGACGCGAGTACACGGGCGAGGAGCAACGATCGCGAAATGAATTACACTAGCCTGCGAATTTAAACTTTTTGTTCGTTGCCTAAAATAAAAAAAGTGATTTTATATCATGTCAATGTGCTGAATCCAAATTTTCAATCAGTTTTTTCTATCACGTAAGGTTTTATTGCGAAACAACATTACATGTATTGTATAATTACGCGAAATTCACCACAAACGTTTTCACAATACTTTTTTATTTTAAAGAAAAACAATATTTAATATACACAACTTGCTGAAATTAATGTGTATGGTTATTAATATAGGTCACTAGAGGGTTTTTGCTTTTTTTGTCGTGTTTCTTCGTTATTGGAAACACAAACTCCACATCCGTTGCTTCTTATTTGAGAAAGTTCCCCTGTTCCTTTTTCGTGTTTGTCTTCAGGTATTTCACGCTTTAACATCCAAGAATAGTCTGCAAGCATACTGATGCTCCAGCGCTTCTGGTTTCTCCTTTCGAACTCCAGAACATGCTTGTAAAATCGTTCGCCTCGTACTGCGCTTAAGAATTCTAGATTTTCAGGGAAATAATCTAGGTGAGAAACCAGGAAATGTATTGTCATATTCATGCTTCAACCAAGTTCCTCGTGTGTTTCAAGCATGTTAGCAACAATCTTTCGGTAATTGGTTTCCTTGTAGTTACCAAGAAATTTTGAAACAACTTCACATAAAGATTCCATACTGCTTTTCCTTTTCATCCATAGAGGTTTTAAAAGCTGCATCTGACATTTTTTTATATTCAGGTCATTAAAAATACCATCTTTTAATTTTGCTTCAGATAGTATTGGGAATTTCTCACATATGTACTTGAAACAGTCTCCCTTATTTAAAGCCTTTACGAATTGTTTTATTAAGCCAAGCTTAATGTGGAGAGGTGGTAGCAAAACTTTGGGCTCAAAAAGTTTTGGCGCACAACATTTTTATAACCTACTTCCAAAAGTTCTCGAGGTGGCCAGTCCTCCTTATTCCAGTGATCGACTCGGGCCCTACTATCCCAGTAAAGAAAACCCGGACATTATGTAAAACCAGATTGTTGACCCAGCAGCATCGTAAGAACTTTAAAATCGCCACCAACTTGCCAGTTGTGTTCACTGAAGTTTACTCGCAATAACATTGATGCAAATTTGTGTATGATTCTCGGAAGATCACTGAGTAGTCAACAGGCACTGAACCAAAAACGTTTCCATTATGGAGTACACCTTTTAAACAACGCTTGGAAGCATCAATGAATCACTTCGATCATAGTTTTATAATAATCATTAAGCCTTCCCAGGTACATCAAATGCATGGGGGACAGGGAAAATGGCTTACCGAACTACTGGATACACAATTTGCTTCTTATTTTTAGAATTGTATCCCTTCACATCTTAAAGATAGCGACAGCCTTTTGCCGCTGACACTAAGATGAAGATCTTCAATGCTTTGATCTTTGATGAAGATCTACATACTTTGCTGGTTGCCCAAGGTTTACTTTAGTCTCCAAGTTTGATTCAAATATAGGAAATATATGATTGATCTTTTTACAAAATCTGTTATATAACGCCTCTGCTTAGACAATGTGTATTTCCCACATGTATAACAAAAGTGCTCTGGATCATTCATACATGAGCGATGCTACACGGTAAATACATTTTCGTACTGAACTACAAATTCACAACATTCTATTCCACAAAACAGCTTGAAACTGATTTCTTTTCCAGATGACACATACTAATGCATGTGAGAGAAACTAAAGCTACTAATGTAAGTTTTCATAAAGATAAGCTGTGTCTGTCACCAAGGATTGACTGTCTACATATTATAATGGCAAATGTTATTTCGCTCTAACTTCCTGAGGCGCTCGCACCCCGTATCAGATAACAATCATCTGGTGCCCTCGGTGTTCACTAAACCATTAAAAGCATTCTAAACACATTTGGATTTAAACTTCCTACATTTTAAAACTACTCATGGTAAAGTATTGCAGTTCGTGTAATTACTCTTTGGGCATACGAAAGTTACGCTATAAGGAAAATAAAATAAAATTTTAAAAAAATTAAAGGATACTTAATATGAATTTTTGACTTTGAATTTGATTTCAGCAAGCTAAAAGTACCCCAAAAACATTAAAACTTGCGAGGCAGCAATTTCATCGCAGAACAGTGTTATCAACGCCATATGATACTCGCAAAGAATACGGACGATATACAAAGCCAAAACTCAGTATCATTTGATAACTGACTAAGGGGGAGGAAAATAATCTAGAGCAGGCTCTCAGTCTGCTTTTTTTTAATTTAATTTATTTATTTTACGTCAAAAAAAAACAGTTAAAAACTGCGTATGACGTGCTATGGGGAAAAGTGAATTGTGTGCACATTTTCAAAATTCTGTGATCCCTACACTAAGTCATATACTACTTAAATTTTGAATTTTTGAAAGGGAGAAAAAAAAGAACAAAAAACTCCCATGTAAAAAAATCTATTTTCAAGGGTAAATAAGCAATAAATTTTGAATTTTGAATGCTTGCGTGCAGAGGATTAATACAAGTTTCTTAATGGCGAAATTAAGTATAAAATAGCTTCTAAGGCCCAGTGTGCAACACTTTTCAAACAAAGGATTGAAAAAAAAAACCGATTGTCTGGAGGATGGAAATGTTACTTATTGCAATTGTAACAAAGAATTAAGTAGGCTACATTGTAAAAATTGATCAATTAAAAATATATAACTACCGATGGTGTTTTCCTAGTTGAAATGTTTGGGGCTGAAGTCTTACCAGTGTTGCTAAAGAAATTATATAATTTGAAATACTGAAACTCAGAAAAGGATAAAACAATATGAATGAAATAGATATGAAACGAAAAAGAAAAGTTGAATTTTTATTGAAGTGAAAATAATTATTTTCGAACTGCTATTAATGACTTTTTACCAATTTTAATTTGAATTTCGTTTGAAGTACTAGTAGCATCCCTGTGTCTGTAAAAAGTATAATTTTATCAACAAGAGAAAATAGTACGACAAAACAAGTGCGTACTAAACCTGATTGAGCGTTGTGTTCGCCACACCACCTCGTTCTTGTGCCGACGGCGATAAATAGGAGTCCTACCTTCACCTCCCGTGTGGACCACATCGGCCTGTGTGCAATTGCAAAGGGATACCTTTACCTTTTACTACACCTAATTTCGACTACCAAATCTCAAATTCAAGCGTGTATAATTTCTGCCCAGATAGATTGAAACAGAACGCTTAGCTAAATGCGTTTTAGTAAAGTACGTTTGAGTTAAATTAAATCTAACATTAATTTGCGTCAAAATTTGAGTAAAATATGTTAATTTGTGGCAAAATTCCGAACCTCTTCTTAAGAAATATGTAGCTCTATATAATTTGAATTTAATTTATGCAGATTAAGTGTTCTGAAAAGTTTCAAGTGGGCCAGCACCTTGCACCTCATCTCATAGTGAAAAAGCTAGAGAAAAGAAAGAAACAACGTCATATTTAGTGCAAACTTTTGTTATTGAGGCAACATTAAAGAATGTAACATCCATTTTTAATGGAACTGTGTGATGCTTTAGTAGGGTCAAATATTCTGTTCGAAAAAAGAGCAAATCCAAAGTTTAAAAGATTTCCAGAGAAATATAAAAGATAGAACTTCTCCAATCCACACAAATGAAGAAAAAATTATCTTCATCTTCAGAAATTAGAATCAGTAGGTCTTCCTCTAGCGGAGTCATTAAAAATTGTTGATGGCATTAAAGTGTCTGGAATTAATGTTTGGAGATGTGGGTGAGACTGCTACGGAGAAATCACATAAAGCGTTAAATTCAAATCGTGACTTCAGATTTCTCCAAAAAAGCTTTTGCTAAAATATTTAATTGGTGTAGTTGAAGGTATTTTGTTCTTGAGCAGTGTGCTTGCTACTTTTTGGAAAACCATTTTGATTGATTTGTCCTGCAGCATTTTTGCCGCTGCATCAATATTTACCCAGCTACTAATATTTACAAATTTACTTTAATATAAATATACATACTTTACTAATATTTTTCATTTGAAACTGAACATGCCGCCCTTGATTACGTTCTGCATCTGCCCCTCCCTCCCGATTGCTCTGAACACTGTCACAATGGATTGATATGGGCCGCACAAGGATGAGCGTCCCTCCCTAAGGATGACACTGGATACTAGAATAGAAAGGTATGATCACATGCCGCCTATGGCTCGTTTGATAGACTGCTGGGCCATACACCTGAAATTGCTAGGAGAAAACAAGGGAAATGACCGATCAGGTCAACAAGCCAAATTTATTTTAATGTGAATGAAAATGTTTTAATGCAATTAACACTCGGGTCTTTATGTCTCGCTCACACACACACACATTATCTTTCTAATAATAATAATAATAATAATAATAATAATAATAATAATAATAATAATAATGGTAATAATGATAATAATGATAAAAATGATAATAATAATAATAATAATAATAATAATAATAATAATAATAATAATAATAATAATAATAATACTTGGAAATATGCGAATTTTATCTTGTACCGCGTAGAACGTTCATTGTATTTTCAAGCGAATCTATGCATCATTTTTCTGATAGATACTTTTCTGATAATTTCTGATATATTATCAAGCATTCGTTGATAACTGACAAACCGTTGTGGGCGTTTTTCGTCTGAGGTGACGCAGAAGGTTGGAATGTTCATCGCGCAGCGGAAATATACCTTTTTAACCAGTATCCGGAGCTTTTTTATTATGCTCATGTAATATGGCTCCGGAACGCCATTATCTCGATATAACTATTGCTCCGTCGATTTTATTTATTAATTTATCCCTGGAAAGAGTAAAAAGGACATTTGTAATACAGGGAAAGGCATATTTTGAGCCCTGAAACTAAGGTAGAAACCAACTGCTCAAGCATTAAGGAAAAGGTTCAAAACATTTATATGAGCATAGAGCCACAAAAACTTATTAGAATGTGTTGGAAACATCGGCAACCTCAATAACCGAGATCCATAACGTTGACGCACCGTAGCAGTCTGGGTGTCGACTGGTCGCGGGTCGACACTTCATCGTCTAATCGACTGGTCGATGGGTCGCGGGTTCGAATCCCATCTCCGGTATGGATGTTTATGTGTTGTGTCATCGTGGGGTTTTCCCAACAACCAATAATCACCTTCCCAACAACATGCGTAGCCAACGCCGTACTTCATCAACACCTCCACATCCATTGCGGCGACAAAAAATGAAACTAGTGGTGCTACAACACGTACTTTCTCGCATTAGTTACGATTACCTATTATTATAATACTGCAATTTCTGTGCATAAGAATACATCTCAGCCATCACTTGAAAACCTCTTTACCTCACAATAACATCGGCAGCCAGAAACAATTGTCATTTCTTATCTATCGCAAAGCTGGCGGCGCTAGCCGAATTCGTTTACTACGCTCAGTGAGTCACGAAGGTTAAACGAATTCGAGACTCGCGGGTTCTTGGTTGGGTGACCGGCCAGGAACCCCGGGATCTAACGTCGTCGAGCCCCTGGCCGAAGGGATAAAGGCACTGACTGACTCCGACGTGACGAGACTTGACTTGAGATTATTCTCAGTAACGGAGTATGAGTATAGTATGCTCAGGAACGGAGGATTACTCCAGAAGAAATCGTTCAACGCCCAACAAGGGTTAAGAGACGCGTTGCATCAACAACATTGCAACGAATTAAAAAAAAGCAAATATGATTAAATCACAATTCTAACAGTAGTCTCAGGACATTGCACTGACATGTGAGAATTCTTTACACAGGCTCTTCAAACGTGATTATACAGCCGCAACAGAAACCATCTTGTAACACGATGAAATTTCAGAAATAGCTGTAGAGAGCGATGAGCAAATGAGCCCATCACCTACGAACAAAACGACGTCATCCGACCAGGCGCATTCAACATTCTGTTTTGCAAGCAAGCCATCTACATCCAGTGGTCACTTGGCCCCAGTGTCTCAGTTCAAATAAACTCCTGATTTGACTTTTCAATCAAAACGAAGACATAATTCAAATTTTCGAGAGCTAATCTCAATACCAATTTCAGGAGGCCAAAAGAAAACAAACAAAAACGTTAACCAAAACAACATTCAGCACTTTTGACTGGAAGTCCTCAAAAGAAAAAGATAGAGCAGAAAATACTAAACAAGAAATTCCCTAAGGAAAGAAGGCGTGAAGAGCCAAAGCGAAAGAAGCCAACGAAGACGATGAAAGCTAAGAAACGCAGCCGCAATTCAAAGTTCGATTCATATTCTGAACGCAGTGAATTTGATTTAAATGAAGATAAATTGTGTGACGATGATGAACTTGATGATTTGCCGGGCAATCAAGAAGAAGAAATATGCTTCGTTTGCGGCAAATTTGGGCAAAATGGCGAAGATTGGTACAGGTGTACAGGCTGTGGGTTTTGGAACCATGCACTTTGCAGTGGAGATGATTCAGCTGTAAACTGTTTTTGTGATATTTGCTTGAAGAAATAGTCTACAATTAAACTGACATAAACTTACATTCGTCTCATTCAAATAAACTCGTCATTGTTTCCTTGACAGGCTTATTACTATTAGCATTTAAAACATTGTAACCCTTATGTCCAGAGTGTGTAACATGTTTGTACTGATTAAAACTTTTTGTAAAACATAGTTTAATTTAATAGTTTTTCCCTTGGAGTCGAAGGATAGTCAATTATTTTACTCTTTTAGTTATACATTATTGAAATTTGTTATATTGAAAAAAAATTAGCATAGTGGATCAAATATATAAAATAATAATTATATTTCAAAATTTTCCATATGAAATACACAAGTTAAATGTATGATCGATATTCTCTCACGGGTAGAGAAATGCCAATCAAAAGTGTTTTTTTTTCTTGTACGAAATTGTGCTAAAGAAAAAAACTTCTGCTACTTTTAATTCTCAACCGGAGACACTAGGACGTATTCATCTATTGTTTGATGCAGCGTTTTAAATTTTCTGATGAATACATTCCATCTGAGAGATCAATTTCCTTTAGGAAAGTGATGGGTGTTACCCCATTCTCCCCTTCATAAGTTTCTCTATACTAGGTATATTACTCCGTATGTATACGAAAAACTAACTAATGGTGCTACAGAATGGCACAGACTTTCTCGTAGTAATGTTTCCTAATTTCCTTGGTGAGGACTGGCTTTACGCTCTTGTCCCATACTCTTGCCAGCCCATCCTCTATCGTACTTTTTTCTTTTTTTACATTTTCACTACTTTTCAGTTTCCTAATTGCAGAACCGAAATAATACTTTAAGAATATTAAAGAAGGGCAAATCCTCGTCCTAAATAGAAATTTTCATTGAAAAATATGAAGTTTTAAGAAAATGGCGATTACCATTACTGTAAATGCGAAATTTGAAGCTCTTTTTCATAGGAATCTATTGTGTTTTCGATATACTTCATTTAAATTCATTGGAAACACGTCCATTTACAAACGCAATAGTGTATACAAATGTAAAGAATGTATGTATGTATACAAAATGTAAAGAAACCGTAAATAGTACAATATCAGATGTTTCAAATTGGTTCCGAAATAACAAATTAATAGTAAACGAAAAGAAAACGGTTTTAATGCAGTTTTCCATATCAAATAAACAATTCTGTGCTCCATTGAAAATGAACAGTGTACCATTGACTGATGTTAAGGCAACAAAATTTTTAGGTCTCTCAATTCAGTCAAACCTTAAATGGAACGTCCATTTAAATGAATTGAACACAAAATTAAGTTCATTATGCTACGCGTTCAGAATTCTTGCAAATTCAGTCAGCCTTCATACTGCTCGTTGTGTATACTTCGCGAATGTTCATTCCCGCCTGAGATATGGCATAATATTCTGGGGAAATACATCTTATAGCTCCCAGACTTTTAGATTACAAAAACGAATTGTACGAATAATAACCAAATCCCACCCACGTGATTCATGTAAGCCTCTCTTCATTAACCTAGGAATTCTACCATTACCGTGTCTTTTTATTTACGAATCAGTGGTTTTTGTAAAAAATGACTTGCTCAAGGGCGGGAATATTTTTTCAGAAAATGCCGAAGTCTATTACTATAACACTCGACGTAGAAATCATATTCATCAGGTGACAGTATCAACAGCTCATTACAAAAAATTCACATACAATACATGTACATTATTTTACAACACTTTGCCAGATGACATTAAACGATTAAATTCAATAGAAAAGTTTAAATCACAAGTGAAATCGTTTCTGCTGCATAACTGTTTCTATACAATTAGAGACTATACTGAGCATCACAAGAAAAGTAACATTATTTTTAACAATGAGACATAATGCATTATTTACCATTTGGACTGTATAAATGAGTATAAACAACCTGTAACAACTATTGTACTACAGCTTCCGGGTCAATGACCCCCATCTCGATCAGGTTTTTCGTCCAGTTTCCCTGATCCATTGAGCAAATGCTGAGATGGCCCCTTGTTTTGCTTCTGGACATAAATGTAACTTCATTTTCTGTGCACGTCTTCTAGAATTCAGTGGGAAATACAATTATTCAAATTATCGTTTCCATGTTGTCGCGGCAGGAAGTAATAAGAGCCAAAATTTATTGCTTATTTCTCTTGAAAATAGATTTTATTACATGGGAGTTTTTTTTGTTGTTTTTTCTCCCTTTCAAAATTCAAAATTTATTGCTTATTTACCCTTGAAAATAGATTTTTTTACATGGGAGTTTTTTTGTTTTTTTTCTCCCTTTCAAAATTCAAAATTTATTGCTTGTTTATCCTTGAAAATAGATTTTATTACATGGGAGTTTTTTTTCTTTTTTTTCTCCCTTTCAAAAATTCAAAATTTAAGTAGTATATGACTTAGTGTAGGGATCACAGAATTTTGAAAATGTGCACACAATTCACTTTTCCCCATAGCAAGTCATACGCAGTTTTTAACTGTTTTTTGACGTAAAATAAATAAATAAATAAAATCGATCGAAATGTACATATTAACGGCACATATTAATTTAATAGATTTAAAAAAATTACTTTTGTGTAACTTTTGAAAAAAACAAATGAATGCAGCAAGATGAACTTCACATCATATTAAACATTGCAATCAACACTATCCATTAGAAAAGTTTGAGGGAAAATTTGGAGTAATTTTTGAGAAAATGGTGTTGGAGCGTTTCTGAAAATGTGAAATTTTGCGCTCATTTTAACAGAAAACTGTCGAGTTTTCGAGAAAATTTATCTGACATTATTTAAAGCACATGTACTCATTAATACAACGATGTGAACAAATTAACGCTAATGTACATATTAACGACGTGAGAGTCAAGTCAAAAAAATTAAATTTTTGTAATAATTGAAAAACAAAAGAATACAGCAATATGGCGTTTATGTTATCATATAGGGTACATTTGGCACTACCGCTACAAAAAATGTAAAGAAAAAAGTTGGGACATTTTTTGAGAAAATCTTGTTTTTGTTAATTTTTTAGATTGCAAATATTGCACGCACTATTGCACGAAAAGTACTAATCTTTTCAAAAAATCTACATGATCATAATGAAAGAACTTATTATAGACTACAAATTTCATTTGAAGGAAATATCACTATCTTCAATTTATAGCAGTAGGAAGACGCCGAAAAAAATTCAAATTTTTGAAATTTTCGAAAGTTTAGTGTTAACCGTGAAAATCGGACATATGCCATCTTTATACATGTTTTTTCTCTATTCTTACAAGAATTTAAAAAAAATTGGAGCCATTTTTGAGAAAATTTTGAAAAAGTCCGTGGGGCTTCTTGTAAAGTACCCCCAAATTATGAAGAATGTTTTTCAAAATCTCAAAGCTTCGACTCGAGGCAAATGGACAGGGGTTTCTTCAATTTCGAAATATCCTATGTATGGTTTAGGCGGTAGTGGCGTTCACGGACGGACGGACAGACGGACAATTTGAAGAAAAAAAAAAAGTTTTCGGTACCAGGGGACCGAAAATGTGTATTTCCGTTGAAATCTCGAAATAGGTTTTCCGCAGCATTACATAACTTTCTATATAGTACGTATATTACTGGGCATATACCTACTACACGGGGAAGTGAAAATGGGTGACCAGGTGTGAGGTTTCGATGTTTGTTTCAATCCTTTCAATTAAGAAGAAAATGGGAGGAAAAGAGCAAAAAATGAGGCTAATATTTCCAAAGATATTAGAAAAGTTAAATAGAATTGATATTAAGGTGGTCACAGGTTTAAAAGTGTGTTATTCTCGTCGCCTGCAATTTTCGAAAATTTCGACGCAATATAGCTCAAATTATTCATTTGTTTTTCGAGACACAATTCAATGAGTTTACTGGAATAATGAATACGTTGCATTGCATCCATTTGTCATTTATTGTAGTATAGAGAATTAAAATTAAGCACACCACTTTTGCTGCTATTTAGGTAAATAAAGAACACAAACCTTTGTTTAATGCAAAGAAATTCAATAGATTCAATGAAAGAAAAAAGTAAATGTCATTCACATAATAATGTATATTCCGATGTTCTCATTATAAAACCATTTTTAAGAAAACAATAAATTTGTGTCATCATGTAGAATTCTTAGTAATCCCTGCAGAATGAACATTTTTTAAAATTTATTTTCGAAGTTGTGAAACATCATATGAAAGTGCATTTCATTACCTTTAAAATGAATTATTATTTGTCTTCCTTCTTTTAAGAGTTTCAAAGTCATTGCAAATTCAAAATATCGATGCGCCCAAAGCGCAGTTTTTCCCAAACTAAGGGAAAAAATTATTACTTTGAAATTGTATGCACACTGACAAAACTAGAAAAGATGAGCCTCATTAATTTAATCATAGTTGACATAAAAAAATACGACATCTGAGTAGTCAAGATCAATAGGTGTTCAATAATTGGTGTTTACATTGGAATGCCCCACAACATACAAATAGAATGCCGTTTTAGCATCAATAATTTGTTCTCGATAATTGGCCACCTTATAACGGTGTAGAATTTTCTGCTAGGTAACCACGAGTTCCTTTCTATTCTGAGGTAAGTATTCGCGATTCTTTGAGACAATTTGTGTACAGCCTTCGTCAAGGTCTCCTTATCAGATCTTCTAACGACCATCTGCTGATTACGATATCTCCCTTGACATTTTATAATCATTACAGAACTTCAGATATCTATCCGAACGAACTTTTAATTAAATCTAGCGCAATTATTCTAATACTACATGGAATTGAATTATTCTGCGTCTTAATGTTAGATGTGTACACATAATCACCCAATTACTCCGAAATCTCATTATTGTTATACACCTTAGAGTTATTTTTGACATAAGGGATATCGATTGCAGGAATTTCCAAATCCAGGTGAAGTAAGACATTTTTAACTTATATGTATATATATATATATATATATATATATATATATATATATATATATATATATATATATACGTGCCTACACGTCTACGTGCTACAATAAAGCTATAATGAGACAACCGTTAGCATAGAATTCGGAATAAGTCGCTTGAAAAAACTTTCATTTTAATCATTTTAAAATACCTTCAGTACATTTCTACGGGCGCAGACGCCACTGGCACGGTTATAATTGGACAAATTGATATATTTAAAAACAAATGCTACATGTATTTGAAGATATAATACAATCCTTGTGTTAAAATAGTTTGAATTTTTGAGGTATGGCAATGTCATATGTATTTTGAACGTTTTTCGAAACTTCTGATCCTTTCCCTGGTGACACAGATGCTCTTTGTTTGAAGAACTAATTCAACTTTCACTATGTTGCTCCGATAGCAGAGCTGCTCATTTTAATATTGGTCACATTACCAACTTGAATTTTCTTATTGTATTCACATGATAGGAAGATCAAAGAGCAATAATTGATGCCCAAAACAAAAAAATATATTATTGTAGAGAAGTATGTGCCAAAAGAAACAAAACATGTTAACGTGAATGTAACAAAATCATAAAAAACAAATAAACGAAAATATTAGGACCATTTTAATATTCGGTCACTATTCTTCAATTAACTATTATTACATGGTTTTATTATGTTAGTATTTGGTAGTGAACCATTTCATGAAATAACTTCTTTCAATAGATTCAACATACGGTACTTGCAGTAATTTTGTTGATGTATGAACTATCTATAGGACCCATTCTTCCGCCAATCTCCTCTCCAATTCCTCTCTTCTGGAAAATTAATTTCTTTGTAATCGATCTTTCAGTTCGCACCACAAATGCTCGATTGTGTTTAGGTTTGAAGATTGCGGAGATGTTTCCAAAACCTTGGGGCTGTTGTAAAGAAGCCAGGTGCGTACAAAGGAAGCTTTATGTTTTGGATCATTGTCCTGATACAAGTTAAAGGTCTCCTGTTGTCCGAGTGTATCCGTATTTTGGAGCAAAAAATCATTGAGAATGCGGCGGTAACCTCCCTATGAACCCCAATTCTCTAACTCCAGACGAAGATATGCAGCCCCGCACTATGATACTGCACCCGCCGAACTTAAGTCTGCTGCAGATTTCGTTTTTCTAAGTGTTGCGCTATGGATATGTCCAGAACGATATCACAGCGTTTGGCGGAAAAGTGTTGGGTGGCATCTCTGTTATGTTTGTAGGGGATTCCTAGAGAATTACTAAGTTTTTGGCTGTATTATACGGTTGCCGAGGTTAATGTGTCTTATCACATTTATTATTTCAAATTATATTTGGTTTCTTGCGGTACATTTAGGTTCTGGCTGCGGATTTCGCCGACAAATTGAATTTAAAAAAGCACTATTTTATCAACACACGTCAAGATGCTACCTTTTCTTTTTGAAAACGGTTCGATGTAAATATTATCATGACCTTAGCGACGATGCTAAGCTGCTGCTTTATAATAAAATGAAATGTATGAAATATTTGGTTCCACGTGCCCTTTTATCGGTTATGAAAAGTGCCAACGAATTTCCAATCCCTGTGCTCTTCGGGTAAAAGCGACTCCTTCTTCATATTTCTTTAAACACTCGACTTTGTAAACATTTATTTTAGAATTTTGTAATAATTATTATCTTCGAGAGAAATATTACCTCCATTAAACTTTAAAAAACGTTTGGAAAAATCCAGAATATTCGTAAACACAATCTCAAAAATGTTCGTAGTTCATCGCGGAGTGAAGGAACTTTCAACACTAAGTTAACCACAATTTAATATATTTCTATAATTAATATTTCAATATTTTAATTGTACTAAATATATGGTTATTGTCAAATATAAATCGTGCACTTTTTATCGTATTTTTAAAAATGTTTGCCGTTTCTTACGCTGAGTTCAAGTTTTAATGGTTGAATTTCAATATTCAACTTACGTGCTTAAAATATTACTTGTTATTGCCAATGATTTTAATGTTAACATTTTTATGCAACATATGTTTTGCTTGGCAAGTTATAATGAATATTTGATGTCATTTCTTACAATACAATTGGGATACGACTTGTTAGACCTGGTGGCAGAATTGTAAAAAGTATTTAATTATTTATTTACTTAGGTAAAACAGTTAAAAACTGTGTGTGACGTGCAATAGGGAGAAATGAATTCTATGCACGTTTGCAAAATTCTGTGATCCCTTCCTTAAGCTATATTCTACTTGAATTTTGAATACAGAAAAAATGAGCGTTTTGCAACGATTAATAACAAAATTATTCGCTCCGATGTAATAAAATCTATTTTCAAGGGTAAATCAGCGATAAACTTGGGCTTTAATCCCTCATCATGTCCTTCGTCAAGGAATAATACTTCCTGCCGCGACAACAAGGAGAACCATAATTTGAATAACTATATTTCCCACTGAATTCTAGAAGACGTGCACAGATAGTGAAGTTTTATTTACGTCCAGAATCAAATCAAGGGGCCATCTCAGCATTTGCTCAAAGGATCAGGGAAACTGGACAAAAAACCTGCTCGAGATGGGAGTCATTGACCCAGAGGCTTCGATACAAGACTCGTTACAGGCTGTTCAGAATTACACAGTCGAAATGATAAATAATATATTAAATATTACTGTTAAAATTAATGTTACTTTCCTTTTGATGCTCAGCAGTGGCAGGATTCGGGGGGGGGGGGGGGCAACTGCCTCCCCAATATTGGGACAATATTTTTAAAATCGTTTCATTTCAAGGATCTTCAAATTTATATCATGAACGACTTACTTTTTTCTTTATTTTGAGAAGAAATTTAGTAATAATTAAGTGAATAATAATTTTATTAAGCTGAACTTATAAGATACATGAATAAATTTGTGAAATTTAGCTCCATATTATAAAACGCGCGTGATAGTGTTAAGCGTTACTGTGAATATCCCGCATTAATAATTCATCTTTCAATTATATTGCTTTTAGACGTTATTTACATAAAAATTTAACAGTTTCTTCATTAAAATCACGAGTCATAACACTCGAATTAACATAATTATATTATGATTAAATAAATTCTTCCCATTCTTCCCTTTTACTAATTTTGTAGCGGTCTCAAATATTTCAAATGCAGAAAAATAGATGCTTCTCACGAAACAACGTTTCGTGGGTCCGCGGTGCGATAAAAAACATTTTTTTTTTTGAATTCCTTATAATCTGTGGAACCATAGTCGGCAAACTGAGAGTTTTTGGCCGTTTTCCTTGAAGTAAAACGATTTTCTTTAACAGATCTTCAAAAAAAGAAGGAATTTGTCAACGCTGCGGAACGTACTGATTCCAAAAAATGTGCCGACTGTCTAACTTTCCTATGATCCGGCAGTTCTAGCCTGAACATACAGTGTGTTAGAGACCAAAAACTGTGCGTTTATAATTTTTGAGAAAGTGTGGAAGAAAAAATTTTCGAATGCTGTTGAGTAATACGGCTTATTATATCTTTGATCTCGGTGAATAAGCTGATAAGTCATAAACACTTAATTTTACAGGAGAGCAAAAAACAACATTTAAATGAATCGAATTAAGTATTAATGATATTCAAACGAAGATGACATTCAAACAAAACTATTTTGAGAAGGTTTTGTTTGGCTATCATTAATCCCTTATTTATAGCATTAGTTTAAAGTTGTTTTTTGCTCCCCTGTAAAATTAAGTTTTTTTGACTTATCAGGTTATTCACCGGGGTCAAAGATATTATATATTGTATGTTTTTCAATTATAATGTTTGATATAATGTAACTAATGCATGATATTTGTTTTAATGCTAAGCGTACTCTGACAAAAAAGCGAACCTATAATCTCAACTGAATATTTTCTGTTATATTCAATGTTCTTATAATAATTTCACTTTTCTGTTATTATCAACTTGAATCTGGTGTTTTAATCATAATGTCGGTTCCATTATAATAGCACAAAAGTTCTTTTGTACAACAGAACAATTTTTATCACAAATTAATAATAAACACTGAAATAAATGCACAGAACTGTTGAAGCCATTTTCAAAGGGTATTTAAAGTCAATGTGATTTAAAGACGGGGAAATAGTTAAAATTGTTTTAATTTTTTAACTACAACTAAGCACTCAAAAGTAGTGGTGCTAACGGCACAGGCTTCTTCGTTCTTGTTAGTTTCCTAATTTCTTTGGTCTGGGCAAGGTTTACAATCTTGCCTCATCCTATTATCGGCTGCAATCTATCGCTGCCCAAAGTACATTTTTTTTATTTCAATTTTTCGGTTTCCTAATGGTAGACACGAAATATTATTTTAAGAATACTAAAGAAGCACAAAATTCGTCTATAAGAAAATTTTTGTGAAACACTTTGGAGCCGTTTTAAAGAAAATAGGCGTTTAAGCGTTACTGTGAATGCAAAATTTGAAATTTTTCACAAAAATCTTTTGAGCTTTCGAAAATCTTCTTTGGAAGTCATTTGAAACTTTTCCACTCACAAATGCAATATGGTACACAAATAGCTGGAAATATGCTTATTGAAGGCGTGAGTGATATTTAAAAAATTACATTCCTGTAATTTTTAACAAACAAAAGAATACAGTGAAATGACTTTTATACAGTGCAATTAGCACTATCCATACGAAGTGTTTGAAGAAAAAGTTTGGAGCAGTTTTAGAGAAAATGGCATTTGAGCGTTTCTGATAAATGCGGGATTTTTAGCTCGATTTCGAGAAACTTTATATGACATCATTTAAAGCACATTTACTCGTAAATATAATGTAAACAAATCGCCGCTAATGAAAATATTACTTAAACAATTACTTTTTTGCAATTTTTGAAGAATAGAGAATATGGCGTTTGTCTTTTCTCATAAAGTACATGTAGCAGTAGCACTACAAAAGTTTTAAGAAACAATTTTTGGCCGTGTTTGAGAAAATCTTGGTTTAGTTATTTTTTTAAAATTGCATACAATATTGCGCGATGACTACTAAAACTTTCATAAAAGTTGCATGACCTTAACGAAAGAACTAACTAAGGGCAACATATTTCATTAAAATAAAATTTTCTATCTTCAATTTTGTAGTTGAAGGAATTCGTCGAAAAAAAATCCAAACTTCGCATTAATTGAGAGTTAACAGTGAAAATTAGACCTATGTCACCTTTATAGGTGTATTTTTTTCTATTATTACCAGAAATTTACAGAAAAAATGGAGCCATTTTTGAGAAAATTTTAAAAATATGGCAGGCGCTTCACATTAAGTACCCCCAAAATTAATGAATGTTTGTCAAAACCTCAGAGCTTCGACAAAAGCCAGATCGGCAGGGGTTTCTTCAATTTGGGAAAATTCCTAAGCGTGCTTTATGTTCTTGTGTTGTTCACACAGTATACCAGACGGAAAGACAGCCGGCCGAACGGATACAATAATGTAAAGTTGACGAAAAAATAAAATAAAAACACGTTTTGCGCTGTAAGGATGTGGGTGGTAGGACGGAGGCCAAGAAAACTTTCAAAAATCTTATTTTAATATTGCAGTTCTAGTGTAACTACTAATATGTCATTTAGTTTAGGACAGCTGTTTACTATCTTATTGGGGGAAACCTTTGCCCCCCCTTCAAAAAAGATCCGAATGTCATCTGGAAAACTGTTGTAAATAATGTACAAGTATTGTATGTGAATTTTTTGTAATGAGATGTTGATACTGTCACCTCATGGATATGATTACTACATCGAGTGTTGTAGTAATAGACATCGACGTTTTCTGAAAATATATTACGGCCCTTAAGCAAGTCATTTTTGACAAAAACCCTGATTCGTAAATCAACAGACAAGGTAATGATAAAATTTCTAGATTAAGAAAGAGAGGCGTACAAGAATAACGTGGGTGAGATTTCGTTATTATGCGTAAAATTCTTTTTTAAAGTAAGTAATCTAAAAGTCTGGGAGTTATAAAATGTATTTTCCCAGAATATTATGCCATATCTCAGGCGGGAATGAACATTCGCGAATTATACACAACGAGAAGTATGAAGGCTGAATCAATTTGAAAGAATTCCGAACGCGTAGCATATTGAACTTAATTTTGTGTTCAATTCATTTAAATGGACGTTCCATTTGAAGTTTGAATGAATTGAGAGACGTTTGAAGGAAGTTTGAAGAATGTTTGTTTCGTCTGCAAAGACTTCCTCCGTTTCGAATCGTCGAGGACGTCATTTACGTATAGTAGGAAGAGAATATAGCCTAAAATCGATCCCTGCAGGATTCGACGTGCAATTGGCACAGAGTCGAAAAAGTGTGTGCATAATGTTCCATCATTCGAGTAAGGTAAATCTACTCTCAGAGATCGTTGTTTAAGATACGAACATAGCCAATCTAGGACAATGCCACGGATTCCATATAAAGGTAATTTTGAAAGTTAAATGTCGTGATCAATGACGTCAAAAGATTTGAGAGATCTAAAAGTAATCCAAAAACGTGCTTCGTTTTGATCCAATGATACGGCGACATCTTTAAGAAAAGAAAATATGGCGGTCTCCGTAGATTTTGATTTTCTAAATCCATGTTGGCAATTTGAAAGCGCGTCATGTTTACTGAGAAAGGTTTTCATTCGTACATAAAAAAAGTCTCTAATATTTTTGAAAAAACTGAGAGAAGTGAAATAGGCCGATAATTTTGAATTTAATTTTTGTTGTCTTTTTTGAAGAGCGGCTTAATCTTAGGTGTTTTGAAAATATCTGGAAAAGTTCAGGTGCATAAGGATGCATTAAATATGTGAGTTAACGAGTGTATAATGACAGGCGCACAGGTCTTTATCAAACAATCAGGAAATTCATCTAAACCGGCCGACTAGAAATTTTGTTGCCTTAACATAAGGCAATGTACACCATTATTTTCAGTGGAGTACAGAATTGTTTATTTGAAATGGAAAACTGCATTAAAACCGTTTTATATTAATTTACTATTAATTTATTTCTAAACCAATTTGAAACATCTGATATTGTACTATTTACAATTTCTTTATTACAAATAATGTTCGTATCATCCGCAAAGAGAACGGTTCTTCCGTTTCGAATCGTCGAGTGCATATGGTTTACGTATAGTAGGAAGAGAATAGGGCCTAAAATCGATCCTTGAGTAACTTCACGTGCAATTGGCAAAGAGTCGGAAAGTTGTGTACATAATGGTCCATCATTCCAGTATGTTGTTCCATCATTCCACGGCATCCATATGAAGGTAATTTTGAAAGTTAAATTCATGATCAGTGACGTCAGAAGCTTTTGAAAGATCTAAAAATACTCCAATACGTGCTTTGTTTTTATCCAATGATGAGGCGACATCTTATAGAAAAGAAAATATGGCTGTTTCCGTAGATTTTGATTTTCTAAATCCATGCTGGCAATCTGAAAGCGCGTCATGTTTACTGAATTTTTTTTTCTTTCGCACATAAAATAGTCTCTCAAATATTTTTGAAAAAACTGATAGAAGAGAAATAGGCCGATAATTTTGAATTTCATTTTTGTTGCGTTTTTTGAAGAGCGGTTTAATCTTAGCTGTTTTGAAAATATCTGGAAACGTTCGGGTCATAAGGATGCATTAAATATGTGAGTTAACGAGCGTATAATGGCACGCGCACAGGTCATTAACAAACAATCCGGAAATTAATCTAAACCGACCGAATATTTATTTTTTAGTTAACCGATTACTTTGAGGATTTCATAGAAAGAAGTTTCGGACGCGAACATCGTGTCTAACATTTTTGGAGAAATGTCTAATATTGAATTGTGGCTGAAGACTCTAGTGAGAACGGCAGCAATTCTCGAAAAGTATAGGTTAAAGAGGCTAGCCAGAGTAGCCGGTGATTGGTTGACGCCATCTTACGAGACGGACGCATCTGGTTGTGCTCTTGACTTTTCGTGATTTATCTATTATTTTTAGCGGTTGTACTGTATTTAGTGTGTTTAAGTGCTTTCATTACTTGTTGCTGGTGAGCTGGAAATATAATTTTAATAATATTTTGAGTTTAAAATCCTATTCTATATCTCCAAGACAAATTTTGAGTTAATATCTTTTATCTATTTACAGTATAGTCCACAGGTTGTTTTAAACAGTTGCAGCTTACGTGGACGAAAATATACGTAATAAAATTGCCAAATTTCGTAGCTACTAGCTTCAATAGATTTTGTAGATAGCATACATTCTCATTCTTCTACTTAATCTTACTTTTGAATTTATAGAATACACATCCCTACACTTTTTCCAATTTTTATCACGTACATTTAAACGCATTCGTGACATGGCTACCACTCGTTCTACTCTTTTTACTCTCTACTTTCTCAAAACCGAACTTCTGAAAGCCTTCACACACATAAACAATAATTAAGATCAACTTATCTGGAGGTTGGAAGAGGTCGTTCTCTACACTGACGGTTGGGTACAAGTCGGGAACACTGCGAATCTTCCAAACCGTGCACCCGTGACTGCACAGAAGACACTAACACCACATCCGGTCGCAACTCAAAACAAATTTAGTGTTTTAGATTATGAAACAGATTTTTCCTCGCCTTCCTGATCCCTACAACTCTTCTCTGCCATCGACAAGGACATGCACAAAACAACGCAAACAGGTTAGGAAGCGCGTCAAAACCAAAACACGTAAAGCTGCGCATCCTAACCCACAAATCAAAGACATTCCTACTGAGCCTAGAAAACAGGTACTTATTTTAGCTGACAGCCATGGCCGTCATCTTTCCTCCATTCTCAGTAGGAAGTTACCCTCCGACTACTCAGTCTCATCTATTTTTAAACCTAACGGGTGATTTGCAGACGTGACTGCAGAGTTGGACACCTACACGAACACACTGACCAATCAGGACACAGTCATTATCATAGGAGGGCAGATTGACATTAACTTGGGCGGTAACTTTACACCTGAACAACATGTAAACAAATTACAATGTGCCGTCCAAAATACTAACGTTGTAGTCCAGATTCTGCTCTTCTGGCACAATAGACCAACACAATGCTGCGAGATTAAGCAAGCAAACCAGGAATTAAAACTGCAACTGAGAGAAATAAATGTAACACCTTTAGAAATTAATTTCCTTTTTTATTTTTTTATTTGTTGCGTCTACAATTGACGCAATGCGTCTCCAAGCCCCTTGGGGGGCATTGAGCGTTTCGCGTTTTTAGGAGTAATTCCCATTTCATTAATTACCGCTCTTTTTTAATTTTTGGAGTAATCCTCCGTTAATATTATGTCCGTCACGTCTCTTCGCAGTCAGTTGTCAAGAGGACCGCCAGGTAGCATCTCCGCGTACGCGCCTCCCACCACGCACTCCTGCGTCACTACTTAGCGGCCAGAATTAGGAAAGAATTGGGGTATAGAACCCATCACAGGGGTTGGACCAGCTATTGTGAAGCAGCCAAACGCGTTTTTTGGAACAAATTTTACATGATATTCGACGGGAATCGAACTCGGACCTCATTGGTGAAAGGCGAACTACTTCGCTCTGCGCCACTTTTTGCTTTTCCTCTCAGCAAAACACTTCACCCGGCATGGTTTCCACATGAGCCTTACTGCAAGACATGTAGTCTCCTGCCAAAAATCCTTCCTTTTCACTTTCCTCATGTTCTCCACCCCAACCTGATTTCGAACCTTTTTATCTCCTCCTCTTCTGAACCTACTCTGATTTCTTCCATTCCCACTACCAATTTATCCACTACCACTTCGTCCACGCACTCGAGATAAAAATGGAGTAAATATATAGCAACGACAGTCAGATGCAGCAGAAAAGCATACTGCACCATTATGTTCAATCCCTTTCAAATAAAACTGAGTTTATCGAGGCTACAGAGCGATTTAAATGAAATGGATGTTCTTTGTTTTACAGAACATTGGTTATCTCCTAATGAACATAGCATTTTCTAAATTCCAAACTTTTACCTCGCAGGCTTTTATTGTAGAGAGAGGGAATCGTATAAAGATCCTACATACGGGGGTTCTGGTAGTTACGTTAGGAATAATATCAATTCTATCCAGAGGCGTATCTACGGTATGACAGACATGGCACGTGCCATAGGCGCCACTCACGAAGGGCGCAATTTAGAATTCGGCATTGACGGAAAAAAGTTAAAAATTGATTTAAAAAAGAAAAAAATAATTTTCAATTAGAGAATTAAAGTTTTACACAAATGATAAAATAAAATAAACTTTTCTATAGGACGCATACAATTTCTTTTTCACGGCTAGGAGCGCGGCAAAAAGTGAAACTATTCGTCCACTTTTCGCCCCTCTCCACGCCATGAAAACTCACTTACAAAGGCTAGGGCGCCGGTGGCGCCCTCGCGAGAAATATACTATTATTGGGAGCAGCTTTTATTAAATGAAGCCGTATTTTGACTACAGATTTCATGGCATAAAATTAATCGCATTTTTTGACAAGTCAAATATTTTCCACGACTGTTAATGAAGGTTTTCTTTATTGTGAAAGCGTAATAAACTCAAGTATACCCCGAAGGAAACGCAAAACCTCTCATATTGGCTTTTCCGAGGAAGCACTTCGACCGAAGACCAAGGCGATGATTATCTTATTATCGGTGCGCATTATCTTATAGTCGGTTCGGTCAAGATATTCTTGTAAATCTGTTTGACGTACACGTACAAAGTGGCATCAGACTAGTTGTTGATTTTCTTCCACCCAGTGCCAACTTTTGTGAATCTAACAATTGTTTTTACGACATTCTAATATTTTTGAGTTCTTCGCTATAAGACCACCAAAAATCCATTTTCCAAGTGTTACGACATAATTGAACTTAGACGTTACAACTAGTGCTTTTTTAAAAAATTTGTTGCGTCACACCTTGACGCAACGCGTCTCCAAGCCCCTTAAGGGGCGTTGAGCGCTTTGTACTGGGGAGTAATCCTCCATTAATGTGCTTAACTTATTTTTTTTTAATATTTGTCAAGTCTCGTCACGTCGCAGTCAGTGCCTTTTATCCCTTCGGCCAGGGGCTCGACGCCGTTAGACCCCGGGGTTCCTGGCCGGTCACCCAACCACGAACCCGCGAGTCTCGAATGCGCTTAACCTACGTGACTTCACGGAGCATAGTAAACGCATTCGGCTAGCGCCGCCGGCAAATATGTCAAAAAGTGTTATATTAAAAATTCTGAATGTGTTTTCAAGAATAGTTAAAAAGGTAAAGGTAAAGTTAAATCTAGTAAAATAAGTTTCGATTTAAAATATAAGCAAATTATAATGTATATTTAGTTTACTTACACGCCCTGCGTTTTTAGTACATACACAATGAAGCGTTCCATCACAAATAAAAAAGAATCTGGTGCTGCTGGACGAAAAAGACGAAAGAAGAACAAGAAGATAAGAAATCTAGCAAATTTTTGATGACATTTCTTGACAAAACAAAAACAAATTGTGCAGTTTCTACTAGGGATTCGGCGATGACACAATCCTGTGTGTCATGTCTCAATCTGAAGATGAATTCTGTTCAAATGTATCAGAAAGCGATGAAAAGGGCAAGTCAGTGCCAAACAAACTCGATGAATCTGAGACTACACGCCCTACTGTCGCAGAAAACGCGAAATCTACAATACAAGATGAAGAAACTATCGATGAGCCTCTAAATAGTAGTGAAGTACTTAGCACTATACCATTTGGGGAACTAGATGTTATTAAAAAGTCTCAATCTGTTATACCACTACGATGTCATTAAGCAACATGATATTGGTCTTTTACAGTTTGATAAAGATACTGGAAAACCAATTCTTTCAAATTCGCTGAGAATACAGATAATAAAGTTTTCTTGGAAGTATTTTCAAAACAGTGAAGGGCCTTTTTTACTAACAAACAACCGTTCAATGAATAAATATTGGTTCAAGAGAACACTGGGAAATGGGCGTGGATAAGTAGTAACACGCTCATGGTTAGCGTATTCGCCCTCTAAAAAGTCTGCATTTTGTTTATGTTGTCTACTTTTTTCTCACTCCGATCACCAGTCAACATTAGAACAGGAAAGTGGATTTTCTCAGTGGAAGTCATTTGAAAGAATAAGAGTCCATGAAAATGCAAAAAACCATCGTGAATGTTTTACAAAGTGGAAAGAAATGGAGAGAAATTTTGCAGCAGAAGATGGTATAATAGATGCAGAACTTCAATCGCAGATTGAAAGAGAAAAACAAAAATGGCGCGATGTATTGAAAAGAATACTACACTGCATCAAATACCTTGCTGCACAGAATCTGGCTTTACGAGGACACAAAGAATCGCTTCAATCAGACGATGATTCCAACACAGGTAACTTTCTAGGATTAGTGAAATTACTCGCCCTTTACGACCCTGTAATGGCAGAACACATCGGTACCGCAGAGCAACATCCTGGATCCACAACATATGTTTCTCCTAGTGTTCAAAATGAATTTATTCATTTGATGGCATCTACCGTTCGCCAAAGTTTGCTGGAACGAATTCGAAAAGCAAAATACTCCGGTCTCATGTTTGATTCAACTCCTGATAGAGGACACCGTGAGCAATTGTCAGAAATATATATGTGGACGTTGATTTTGAGAAAAAGACTGTCCGTGTTCGGGGAATCTTTCCTTGGCTTCCTCCAAATAAGTTTAAAAAATGCTGAAGGCTTAGCTGAAACCATCGTCCAACAATTGGAAAAAGATAAAATGGAATTAAAAGATTGTCGGTCACAATGTTATGATAACGCTGCTGTAATGGCTGGTATCAACACTGGCGTCCAGCAAAGAATACGAGAAAAAAACAATCTAGCCATGTTCGTCAACTATGATAATCACTCTCTTAACTTGGTGGGCGTACACACAAATAATCGAAATTTTATTCATAGTAGAGTATATCCGCTAAAAAAATAATAAGCCTAATATGAAGTTTCTTGAGAGGGGCGCCAAATCTCTGCTTGCTAGGGGCGCCTGAATACCTAGATACGTCTCTGATTCTATCTCCTTGACAGAATTGAATGAGTATTCCGTTGAAAAGGTTTTCGAAATTTCTGTCGTACATCTTCATCCGCTAAAAATGATATAACTTTGTATCTACATGCCTCCAACAAAGAGAGCTGCAGATTATATTTTGTTCTAAAAAAATGGAGATAACATTTCATAAAGTTAGTAATCGCTCTTTTGAATCCATTGTTGTATGCGCAGATTTCAGCATTGATTTTCTGGTCGAATCTTGCGAGAAAGAACAATTTTTCAATTTAATTAATTCCTTCAGTTTAAATAGACATGTCACGAATGCGTTTAAGTTTGAAGAAAAAATTTCGAGCTATTTTTGAGAAAAGAGAGCGTTTCTGAAAATACGGAATTTTGTGCTCAATTTCACAGAAAACTGTTGAGTGTTCGAGAAACTTTATATATTATTTAAAGCACATGCACTCATAAATACAATATTGTCAACAAACTGCCGCTAATGTAAATATTAACGACGTGAGAGAGATGTCAAAAAATTACATTTTTTTAAGTTTTGAAAAAACGAAAGAATAGAGCAATATGACCTTTATGTTATCTCGTAGAGTTCATTTAACACTACCCCTACCAAAAGTTTCAAAAAAACTATAAGCCATTTTTTAGAAAATCTTGTTTTTTGTTATTTTTTAATTGCACATATTGCTCGCAATATTGCGCGAAAAGTAGTAAAATTTTCAAAAAAATGTACATGATCTTAACGAAACAACTAATTATGTACAACAAATTTCATTTGAAGGGAAAATCTCTATCTTCAATTTTATTGTTGTAGGAAGACGCCGGAAAAAATGAAAATTTTTAAAATTTTCGAAAATTCGGAATTAACCTTCAAATCAGACCTATCCCACCTTTATAAACGTATTTTACTCTATTCTTACATGGTATTTAAAGAAAAATTTTGAGTTGTTTTTGAGAAAATTTTGAAAATGTCCAGTGGGCTTCATGTAAAGTATTCTCAAATTTTAAAGAAAGTTTTTCAAAATCGCATCGCCTTGAGTCGAGCCAGATCGACCGGAGAATATCCATTTTGAAATATATCGTACGTATGGTTTAGGCGCTAGTGGTGTTCACAGGCGGACAGGCAGATTGATGGACGGACGGACGTTTTGAAAATAAACACTTTTTCGATTTCAGGGGACCCCAAGACGTGTACTGCCGTTGAAATCTCGAAATCGATTTTCCACAGCATTTCATAACTTTGTCTATACTACCTAACGGAAAGAAAACTATGACCGCGAAAATTTTTCCATAAGAGCCTGTACTAATTTAAACTTCTTTTATTAAAAAAAAATAGGCCGGTAAGGGCCAAATGGTTTTTACCGTCTTGAAGAACAGAGATTTTACTTTACTTACATTTAAAGCATTTGGAGGGGGTACTTCACCGCGGTTAATTTAATGAAATACTACCTTAATTTTTATTTACCTGTGCTTTGTTTGAGGTGGTGTCAGTAGTATATAAAAAGGCGATACAAAATTAACTTAATATTACAAATCGTAGAATATTAGTAATTTAGTTTATTGGTATTAGAGTTATTTATCAACTGTGTATGATGTACTATGACTAACAGATAAACAAGATGAAATCTGAATACGAATGGCGTTTAAGCAAAGAAGCAGCGAATAAGCGTTTATGCAAAGAATTGATATTATTCGCCAAGCGAATGCACATAGTTTTGACAATGCTGTGCTGGCAACAGCACTTCTGTATAATTTGCTGCGAATACTGTTTCAGTCAAATGTATTTCTGTTTGTTTCATATGTCAAAGTAAGAAATAATTGCTGCTCTTGACTATCCAAATAAATAGAGATATGCGTCACAAGCGCTTTGTTTGAATTGAACGTTTTCAAGTAATAGCTGAGGTGTCAGTAGCACAGAAAATGCAATATTTCAATATTACATAGCTGTTTCCAATAACGTGAGAATGTAAGTGCCGTACGTGAAAGGGACGCTTAAAAGAATGGCGCGGGACTCATTTTCTTTGAACCCTCTAAATTTTCGAAAATTGCAAATTTATCAATAATGCAAGTAAGTTTGTACTTTTGTAGCATCACTATTTATTTTATTTGTTGCGTCTTTGCAACACTTCTCTATTAAGCCCTTCTTGGGCATTGAGCACCTGGAGAATTCCTCCTTGAAGTTTGTCTCTTATCTATATTCTTTCTGCCTTTTATCCCTTCGGTCAGGGACTTCTGAACTATTACGAGGAGCAAACATGTGTAAATGATGGATTCGAATTTCGACGTTCGACGTTCGACGAATTAACTTGACAGGAATGGACTGAATTATGGTCATAGATGCCAATTTTTAACTGAAATCACTGAAAGACATTTTACTCAACATTCAAGCAATTACAGTTCTACGAATTTCGTCAAGAGAACAAACAATGCCTGTTAAATATGTTCATTGATTCGTTTAATCATAAATAAATTAATAATAAAATAGAATGTTCCGTTCAATTATAGACAGCCGGGAAATGAAAACAAAAAAAATTAAAGTTGATTGAGATTTATTAATACACAACTAATTAATACACAATGTCAATCAATTTTTATTTTTTTGTTTTGTTTTAATTTCCCTGCTGTCTATAATTGTACGGAATATACTATTTGATTAATAATTAAAAACAGTCATTAAGTCATTTTTATAAATAAATTAAACAAGAAAACATTCGAATTGTTTAATGTGCTAAATCATACTTTTATTATTTTTTCCAGTACTATTGAGAGATTGCACCCTCTCTTCAGCTAAAACTCAAAAGTTCAAGATGTTTAGATCCTCTTCTCTAGCAGATCCAAAGATTTCGAAAATCCATGTTTCTGTATAGTCTCTCTCTCTCTCCGTTAGATGGCGCGCATCGTTGTTTAAATATGCATTGCCCGACACATCTTTCTAAGAAGCGCTTTGGATTATTGTAGTGATACACTGTATAAATGACAGTTCAAAACATTTCGTGTAAATATGATTGTTTGTGTGAAGCGTGTGTATAGGGGAAACATTGTTGAAATTTTAGCGTGGACTTACTGGACTATAGATTTAATTTTCAAGTTGATAATGTTTTGGTTGACCGTTGTTTCTTTATATTCTAAATTACCATGTACCTTGACTAGAACATTGGGAAAGAGTGAAGAGTACAGTGTTTATTAATTTATATGAAGTGATCCGGTAGGAAATAAATTTTCATTTTTCTTATTGTCATTCAAGATGTGATGAAGGTTTCTTATTATTATCTCTTATTATTTTCTTCTAGGTGAGCAGTACTCCCCTTGCCAGTCATTGGTGTATTAAATTACACCTCTTTTTGTATATATATAAAGAAGACTAAATATAGTACTTAATATAATTAATATGATGAGTGAAGTGGGCTACAGCTTTTACCCAGAACCTCCTAAGTCAGATTATAGTGATTCAGTAGAAGGTGCTTTCACCATTGATGCAACTGGAAGTGAAGACACTTTTGGGTTTGTATTCTCTATACAATGTCATTAAAGTATTTGTCCTAATTGCTTCCTCTTCAAGTGTGCATTTAAAGTATGCATTGAATAATACTGTGTGTGTAGATTGGAGTTCGCTGTGTCTCAATGGCTCAAGTTAGTTACAAATGCTGAGAATCTTTTCAGCAAGCTTGTTACAAGTAAGTTTTTGTCTGATGATGAGAAAACTCAAATTGAAAGATGGTTGTGTTTGAAACAAGAATGTGAAGAATGTGTAGCAAGTGATGATGCTGCAAGTTTGCGAGGATGCAATGCTAGGGTTCTAGAAAGAATAGGTAATGTTAAATGCTATTTTCACGTTCAAGAGCATGATTTTTTAAAAATGAATAAATCTATGTATTGATTAATTCTTAGTGTTGTCACTTAGTAGATTTCTGGGTTTTGTTTGACTTTCATTTTGCCAAATTTCATTACTAATTTTAATACAAATGAGAACTTCCTGTAAATTCTATTCCTGCAGATGAATTAACAGAATCTGATTTGAAAACTGAGAAGTCCTCTGATATTGGAAGGCAATCTCCTGGTGATAATAGTTTTGAAAATGAATCTGATACTGAAAGTGACTTGGAACAAAACCCTGACTTTGTTGAAAAGTTGGATCGCTACATGAATAAGTTGAGAGTAAGAACAGATGAAAAAATTGATCACTTAAATACTAATTTGATGACTCATGTTCGAAATAAAAGGATGGCCTCAGCATATGTTGAAGATGGAACAGGTAATTGATGCAACAATTTAAATAAATTCACATTTTGTTGTTTCAAAGTCTTTGTAGTTCATTGTCATTAATTTTGAACACAGTGTAATTTATTAAGGGATTACAAAAAATATAGTAATGTATTACTTGAGTGTTTATGCAACAATGTTTTCTCCTTCAAAAAATTGCTCCTTTTGTGGTTGATCAGTAGTGAACATTTTTGTTCATGCAGATGTATTGGGTTGATTTTTAATGCCATGATTAATTTCATATTTTAAAATACATATTTATTATTTTTGCCAGACAGAATTACATACACATAAATTAAAAAAATGAAACTATATTCATTACAAAGTTTTGTGAACTACAGTGAATTCACTTTTTGTTGATTTATGTTGAATATATTGCTAGAATTGATCTATTTATCTGTTTTGTAACATGGTTATTGTTATACAAATGATGTTCAAATGTTTGTAGGTGCAGAAAGTAAAAAGTGTACACAAGATGTAAAAACCTCACAGTATGGAGGAAGTAATTTACCCAGAAGACGCAAAAGTATTCACCCTGGCACAGAAGCTGAAAGTGTAGTCAACCAGTTGAATTTTAAAACTCTTCATGAGAAAACGGTAATTGTAAATATTGATTTTTATTGCACCTCGCTTTATCATCTCTTTGAATACTGTAGATAGGGTACCTTAGTCTTCCTCCAGTGTTTCCTGCCTGTTTGGTCTTCGGACACTTCTTTGTTGTGTGAATCAAAAATGATATTTTATTGTACACATCTATCATAGCATTTTCTCTCTTTATTATGAACTATCTTCATCAAGTTTTTCATCCATTTCCCTGATTCTTTCAACACATTAAATGGCCCCTAGTTTTCCTTCTGGACTTAAATGTGGTTTCACAATCTGTACACATTTCCTTGAACTCCTTGGGGAATGTAGTTATTAAAACTACATTCCCATTCAAATTAGTATTTGAATGATCATTCTCCATGTTCTCACAACAAGAAGTCAATTCCATCATGAAGGGCATCATAAGGGATAATTGAAATTGGTACCCGATTTGCCTCTGCAAATAGTGTTTATTACATGGAAGGGAATATTTTCTTACTAATTCAAAAATGCTTGTTATGTGCATTCATAATTAAACTTAATATGTTTGAGTTGGGCAGAAATTTCAGAGCTCAAGAAACTGTGCACTTCTCCCATAGTACATCACACAGATTTTAATTGTTTTTTTATATTAAATAAATAAAAACCAAACTGGAAATTTTGTAAACACTAATAAGAGAATTTGAGGAAATGTTGAAATTTTCAAGCGGTGTGTACTGTTACTGTTAGATATTTGAAGGATAATGAATGTTATTGATATAAGATGTTCTATCAATTATTGTCTGTGAATGTGATTTTTAAGTGAATTACTTATACAATTTCAGAATGCTTCATATGGTTTACCTGATGAAAATACAAGCAGTAACTTGAAGGATGAATCCACAAACAATAATCAGTCATCTCAAGAAAAAAGGGAGGAGGAAGCCACAGCTTTACCTTACATACCATATCTGCAAGATGTAAAGCCTGGTCCAAGTGAGGAGTTGCGTATGCTGTCAGCAGGAAATGAAGCCAAGCAGAGTCAAATGTGCCAAGTCCTCATTGATTTGGAAGGTGCTCAGAGACGAATTGAGGAACTTCAGCGGACCATACAACTGAAAGTAATTTTGAATTTCGCTTTATTGATGCTCTCATTACACCAGTTATTTTAATATCTCAGCAGTGCGATCAAATCAAAACCGCTGGCTTGGATGCAATTGGAAGTGAAAGTATTTTCTTTTTAAATTTGGAACATATCAAGGCATATGCAATAATGGCATGTTGAGTGTTTGTCACTGATTGAAAGCTAAATCAAGTTTTAACAATTTCTTGTAATTTTTAATCTTATGTTCATCATTGAATTTAGAAAATGAAACAAAATGTTGAATGCCTTGTCGAATAAATGTATACTCTTAATGTTAATTAAGAGTATTATATTTAGTATTATATATTAATTAATCTCTTAATGTTTCTTACAGGAGCAATTCATAGAAAATATGGTGAAGAATGATAAAATGAGAGCAACAGCTAAGCAAAGATTTAGACGAAAACGTATTAAACTTGAAAGTGAATATTACAAGACAAGAACACTTATTGCTCAAGCAGAAAACAATCTCATGATAGCCCATGAAAATAATTTGAAGGATGATGAAGTAAAATGTCAAAGGGAAATAGAAAGATTTAAGAGTGAAGCAATTCTGTATGAGAAACGCCTAAAAAACATTGAAATCATGAAACAAATTGCAGAAAATAGTGCTAGAAAGTGAGTGTCTAAGAATATTTTTTTATTATTGAGAAGAATTATATTGTTGGGAATGCTAAATGAATTTATAATAAATAATTGAAATTTTGTCCTAATAAGGAGCTTCATTAACATTTGTATATGCACATTTGTTTTGAAGGATGTTAGAACTAGAAAATAGTTTACAAAAATCAAGATGCCAAATGGATCGCCTGAAGAAACAATTAAAGAAAGAGGAAGAGTACAAACATCTGTTGGAGCAGGAACTCTTGCAAGATCAATGCAAAATTAGAGAATTAGAAGAAAAGTATATGTTCAGTGTGCAACATGCAAAGGTATGTTCTTTTAAATAAATTTGAAAATGTTATAAATTTAACTTTTTTAAGAAATTTTAATTTTGATTGTGTAAAATGGGACAGTTTTACATTGTGAACACAAGGGTATTGAAAGGGCTGGTGAAAATTGGTATAAAAGGCAGAAAAACAAATTCCAGAAACGTAAAAGCATTGTTTTACTGTATTCAAACGTAAGTTGAATAGTTTGCTAGTGTGTATTAATACTCTCCATGTATTATGTTAGGTGGCATTTATTTTTATTTTTTTGTGTATAAAGTTAATATCTTGGATGATATACAGGTTTTAGCTTAATTTATTAATCATAATTTTACCCTGGCCAGCTGTATTTTATGTTGCCTAAACTTTGTGTGTATTCTGGTCTTTGTATACTCTTAATTTTGTAAGTTTGACTCTCTTTCACTGTAAAGTCTAATGACAATAAAATAAAAATACTTATCTATTATACAACTAAAGATGGTTTGCATTTGCCTTGTGGAAGAATCTGCCAATTCACAATATATTTTTTACCATCATTTTCACAATTGTTGAATAACTGCCCCCTGTAATTATGAATGAATACACATGACAATGCTGTTTGAGGCTGTCAACAAGATCAACAATCTACACATTTGAGTTGAATCCAAGTTAAAACAGCCATCATATATTTAAAAAATTTTCTTAAATAAATATTCCAAATATCTATTGTGAATATCATTGTACTTTTTAGGATAAAACTTCAAAAAAGGCTGAGTGTCGTTTAAAATGGATTCAAGAAGAAGAAGAACGTGTCCTTAGTATGCGTGAATCTTCTCAAAGATTTCAAGAACAGTTAATTCAAAAACAAATTATGCTTGAAAGACGAGAAGCATTTCTAAAACAACGACTCTGTCTAGAAAAGAACAAGACAAAGGTATGTCTTATTAATAGTAAATGGTAAGGCATAATATTTTTATCTTGTCATTGCATGATTATCAAATTTTTGTATTAAACTATTCGTTTAAGATAGACTGACAATTGCATTGTATTATGAAGTGAGTATTTTGTTGAAGAATTGAAGTATAAACAAGACATTTTTATAGACCAGGTGTTGCAACAAAATATCTATGTGGATGTAACTTCAATATGGACAATTATTCAATAAAATGTATTAAAAAATCCCTTGTGATCTATTTTTATAATCTGGTCTATTGACTTTGAATGCACAATGTGAATTTCTGAAAATAGATTGTATATTGCTTGCATTTAGATAAAGCATTTACAGAGAGGATGCTTAAGCAATGCATCATCTATTTCTGTGTTTCATTTGAGTGGCTTATTTCAGGAACAGTATATGTGAGTGTTTTTGCTATTTTGACTTCTTAGTGCAGACACATTCTCTGTATGTGTGCATTGTTTGAAGCAGAATTAGCAGAAATCATGTATTCTGGAGTGTTTGGCACAAATCGTCTAATAAAAGTGTCATAATATATTAAGAGATTTTTGATCAATTGAAAAGTTACTGTTCACCGACTCTGACACTCATTGTTTCTGAAAAAAGCCATTCGTTTGTACTTTTAACAGAATGAATTATTGCCTTCGGCCAAAATGAAAATCAAAATACTATTGAATGTATCATTTCAGAATATCAGTGAAGTGAGTGCTAGAATATCTCAGTTACATCAAGTGTTGAAGGAGAAGTCTGCAGACTGTGAGAGAATTGATTATGAGAAAGAAGCTTTAAGACATGAAATTGGAAATCTGCGACGAACACGTGATTGTCTTGTTGATCAGAGATGTAATTTAGATGAGAAATTTCAAAAGGTAAAAGAGTTGTTGAATTCAGAATATTAATTTTACTTAATATTATTTGTCTTAAAATTAATTAGAGAGTATGCTTTTTCTTTCAATAGAAAACTTTGTCCAATGTGGAGGAAAGGAAGCTGATAGAATGTGAAGAAGCCATAGAAGCAATTGATGCTGCAATTGAGTACAAAAATGAGTTAATTTGTGGGAGGAATGCACAAGAATTAAATAGTTCTGAAGTTCCACGAGAAAAGGTACCCATCCAGAAATCAAGTGTGATAGTCATCTAGTTGTCCAAATTTACTGACTTAACTACTTTTGCTCTATTTCATTGTGAATCTCTTCTTCCATTTAAGGGTGAAGAACTACTTCTGGCTAGATTAATGCAATTGTCTCCTATGGAACTGAGGTCATTGTTGTACAAATATTTTAAGAAAGTTATTGACCTCAGGGAAAGTGGAAAGAAGATGGAAATCCAACTTTCCGAGCTTGATGTAAGTTTAGAATGTAATTATTGCAAACAGGAAAATTCCATAATAATAACGTTTACAAATCAATTTTTAATGATACAATAAAATAATTTTTCATAAATGGTATAAAATTAATTTATGTTAACTAATTTCATTAAATCATTATTTTTAATGACCTGACAATATTCATTCTTGAAGAGAAATTAGAAAAAATAAATTACATTTCATTTTTAATTAAAAATTGAAATTACAACAGGAATAAAAGACAATGGTTATCATTCTTAAGTATCATTGTTTTGTATCTTAACTGTTCACATTATAAAATTTTCAGATTCAAAATGAATCTCAAAAGTGGAAGATACAAGCTCTTAGTAATGCTCTTCAACAAGCGCATTTGAAGGCAGAACGACATATAGTAATGCTTCAGAAAGAACATGAAGAAGAAATGGCACTAATGTTGAGGTATTTTGCTGAAGAATCTTCTGGTAGTTCAGGACCTGAAGTACCAGAGAAATCGACAAAACCACCTAAACCTCAACATCGAGGTAACATGGATGTTTTCAAGTGCTCACCTTAAAATTGCTCATGTACAAAACAAAACTTATAAAATTATTTTTTCAGGTTGCTGGAAAAATGGTCCTAGTACCACAGTCACCAAAGAAAATGGAAAGCTCATTTTTCAACAACAAAAGGCTCGAAAAACTCCGAAAAGATAAATTATCATATAGAATTGTATGATTGTGAATTTTTAATTTTATTTTGCAATTCTAACAAATAGTGTGATCAAAAAGTTCAAAGTCATAACATTTTTTAGAAACAATTCTTAATGTACACTATGCAGAGAAATCCCATTCAAGCCGATATTGTGCGTGCGCCTTTTATCTGTGTAATGCATAGTAATCTTCAGTAGAAAACTCTGCTCTATCTCTGATTTTGTGTAATTCAGGATTAAAGTTATGTATTTTCTGCACGTGAATCATGGTTTTTTAGCAGCAAGTTTTTTGGGGGGAAAATATTGTCTTGAATATCAGCATGAATTATAAATCTTTTCAGGTATTATGTTTTTGATAAAATCATACAGTGGCCAATAATAGTAAGATTTAAAAGAACTATAAGATATTTCAATTGAAATTTCTTGACTTCTTTTTTAATGATCTAAAAATATAAAATTTTGTATTAAAATGGAAAATATTTTTAATTGGAGCTTTATCATATCAATTTATCATATAATTACAATTAATATTAATCCAATACTGTGTGATAATAATATAAATGATTTGAAATAGTTTCAAAATTATAAAAAAACGGCAAGTAAAAGAAATAATGGTCTTGACCTTGAGAGTAATGAAATTATATTCTCAAGGAAACATACTATGCATTGATTGCTGGAAAATATGATAATAATTTGCTTTGTTGTTGTATGTCTCTATAATGAAATATTGTCTTTCTACTAAAATGTTTTCCAGAAATATGTGTGCTCTTAACTGAATCCAATCTATAGATTGGAGAAATGAAATTGCCTTTGAATTATTTTCTTTCTTGATGTTGATAGAAGATTTTTAAAATTAGAGAAGTTAAAAAAATTCAAATTTAGATATCCTTAACTTATTTTTCATTCAACTTCAGTACCCTGATGATGCTCACAACTATAGAAACTATTTTGATTAGTAAATATTCTCACAAAAATTAATTACAAATAAAATTCTTGCTCGTTTCATTTTGTGGTTTTCATACTGAAAATCACTTCAATGACAGCATAAATTCAACATAGTTCAAATGAATTTACTGGCGAAATTTTGGTAGTTTAGAGGGATAAAAAGTGTGTATTGCCTGTATTGCATTTATAGACCTGAACTCTAGATCAAAGGCATAAAATGCTACCCATAGTGTAAACTGTTCCCACCCTTGCAAATTAATGAGACTGGTAACAGCCTAATTGCTTTTGTAACTTCTCTCAAAACATTAAGGCAGGAAATTTACAAGTATACAAAACACCACATAGCAGGTACAGTGAAAAAGCAACACCCATGGATAAATGATTATATTTAGGGAAGAAAAAGTGAAAAAACATTGTTTTTGCTGATGCTTGTTATAGGTATGAAGCAGTGAAGTTAAGGGTCCTGAATTTATTTTGACATGTGGTCTTTGAGGAGTTTCATGCTGTCTATAAGCAAGTATGGTGTGGGAGACAGATCCTGTCACCCTGCACAGACACGTTTCTAAATGTATGGCACATGAAATAATTTTAGTTTTGTCTTGATGAAAATTCTTGTAATATTTATTTTCTTCAAATGAGATGAGAAAATGCTAACTTGCTTACACATTCAATATTTTATGATTCAGCTGTGTAAAGTGGGTTTTACATGTGTGAACATCTTTAAAAACTTGCGAAAGTACGTATAATTTTTTAATTTATTTGTAATTAATTTTGTCTTGATGAAAATAACAATTGATTTTATTAATATAGAGACAGCAGAATACATTAACAGCACAAACTGAAAATTTTAATATCTTTATTCAACCTTAAAAAATTAATTTCTTTTTAATTGTTTGCTTCATACTTTATCATTAGTAATTTCTCTAGATCCTTCTCCACTGTTCGTGCTCTCTCCATAATTGATTCTGCATTGTCCTCTGCGTCTAAGTATTGTAATGTCTCTTGCACTGTTGGAACATCATCCCACTCTCTGAAGATCCTTTTACTCGCCTAATAATATAAGAGATACTTTCAGTAGCAGGATGCAGGATGCGCAAGCAGCTAATAAAACTGATCGCTTTTCAGTGTGGTACGGTGGATATTGCCAGGCTGGGGCATTCACGTACTTCCTGTCGCCTATACAGACCTTTGGCCGATTATATTCTTTCAAAGTTGCGTAGTGTTGGAATTTGAGGCACTGAGGCGATATTTTCTTTTCCGGGAGGAATTAATTTACACGATGTTGTATTTCCTATGTTCACTATAGCTGAGATTCAGGTTCACTACAAGGAGTCTTCTTATGCTTATTTGTAATATAAATGAAGCGGATCCAGTGTCTCAATTTCACTGTAACCGAGAGTTCACTATAGGTCGTATTTATAAACCTCTTCCAGGGGCTTGCCAGGCCTAGCAAGCTGCCAGTGTTCGGTTTTGCAATTTATGAATGGCCCCCAGCCAATTCCAGACGCCCCTTGAGCTCCTAGCAAGCCCCCAGACGGCAGGCGCCTAAGAGCCGTGCTGGTAGAGCTTCATAAATACGACCCTATATCCGAGTTCACTATAACTAGAGTTGACTGTATTTACATTCTTTCAAATTCCTCAGTAGTTTTGAATTTTCCTAGTTGCTGAGAAGTCGTTATGGTAAATTGCATTAAGTGTTTCACAATCTTGATTAAAAAGTAAATATGGATCCAAGAGAAATTTGTATTAACTGCAGAAATATACCTCACAATATTAGTGTTCCTGAAACCAGTTGAGTAATTTGGTGGCCAATTTTACCTTAAGAGAAAATTCACTGGACTACTAAAATTTTGATTGAGAATTTTCATAAAAACCTTTGCATGTAATGTATGTAATGGTAGCATGCAATGAGAATGGGAAGTTTTTGATCACCCTATTAATGCCAGAACATGGTCATAAAAAAAGTGAGCCTTAATGAAAGTATATTAGTCATAGGAATAGTTCCTTTGTGTCAAACTACATCATGGTAAATAAATCATGGATATTTAATGTAATATTCTAGTTTCTTTTGAAATGTAATTATTGTTTATAAATTTTGTATAGCAAGTCATATCAGATATGGCTTTGTACTTCTTGAGAAAATTTTGAAGTATCTAGTTTTAATTTTAAAATATGTATGTTACGGATCAGTTTAACTTGTTCAGGACATCAGAATCACTTGATCGGTTCTCTGAAACATTCTCTAGACCCCCCCCCCGAATGCTTGAAAAAGTAGCCAGACTTCACAATAATGGTTGATCTATAAATGTAAATAAGATAAACAAGTGTCTTTTACATATATATATATATATATATATATATATATATATATATATATATATATATATATATATATATATATATATATATATATATATATATATATATATATATATATATATATATATATATATATATATATATATATATATATACTCTATATATATATATATATATATATATATATATATATATATATATATATATATATATATATATATATATATATATATATATATATATATATATATAACAATTGAAGCTTGAAAAGCTGATAAGTAATTTCAATGAAAGAAGAGGAGAAAGAAATTATATATTTTTTTTTTCTCCCCTTTCTTTCATTGAAATCTTGAACAACTTTCAGCTTCAACATAATAGAATAATTGGAAAAAGTTATATGTTTAGCGCATAAATGTCTTCCTAAAGTAACTGGATGAAATGCTGAAGAAAAGCAAGCTGTGAGGGTAATAAAATAGCTAATATGGATCATATTGAAGAAGCAAGTCTGTTGTGTACAAGAGTATTAGGTAGTGCAGCCAAAAGCATATGGTTAGTCATTAAAAAGAACCCAGATCTTGTGAAAATGATATAATGTTTCATCATTTTGAAGTAATATCAAATGTAAGCTCACGAAAGTTGCACATTGTTTCTCTTCCTGTATCATGAATGACAGTCAAAGGAAACTTGCAGAGAAAAGATAATTTAAATTCCAGATACTTGTGCCTTAATTTTTTATGAAGATAGCTTTGAAAAATGGTTTTTGTTTGTTTTGCAAGAAGCACATATTTCGTCAGCTTCTTCATAATAATTCGTTTATTATTAAAAATAATCCGCCAAAATTTCTTAGAACTCTACTTCCAATTTTTGTGAAGAAATGTTTGATGTTACAGATTGTGATAAGTACAGTGTTTGAAAATATATTAATTGTCTGTTTTCTATACAGTTTTTTAAAACCAAAAACATTTTCCTTTCAGAATCTAAAGGTAGACACATATAGCAGCATTTGAGACATTTTGCTGGAGAATTATTAACAGAATGGAACTACGTCAATTTAGTCTCAGAAAATCCAAAGTTTGCACTTTAAATTGTGCTTGGCTGAGCATAAACTACTTTGTAGTGTTCAGAAAACAAGTGACAATGAAGTATTGCAATTCAAAGCTCTGAAAAAAACTGTATGAAATGATCTTACTACTTTTATCCATCATAAAATTACAATTTCATCTCCGAACTCTAATGCAGAAATTCAGTGCTTCAATGTTGTAGTATAAACACAGTATTCACTGCAGTTTTCTAAACCATTATCAATAAATTTTCTAATAACACAATTTCTGAGGTCAACATTTAGAATATGTATTACTAATTTCAAACAAGCACAGAAATTGAAAGCAAACTATGCATCCTCGGGCCATGAGAGATGTTTATGATTTCTTTAGATACCCAGGAACTCAAAACAAATACAAAAACAATGAAACAAGTTTTGATTTTGACTGGAAAATCGCGAATATTCGTTTGTTTTTCTGTCTGTCTATTCTCATACTGTGAGTACACTAGCTGATTCTAGTACTCAGTGCATCACTGCTTATGTCAAGCAAATGGCAGCTCAAAAGAGGAAGAGAGAAGATTTATATTGCATTATGAAATGGCAACTTGTTTTTGTACAGACTGTTTTTATTGAAATATTTAATTTATTGCAGTGTTATGAAGTATATTATTTGTTCTTGAGCAGTGCATGCTCTACATTTTAAGCCGTTTTGGGTGGTTTTGTGTAGCACTATTTTTGCAAGTCAATTATTCTATAATTACAATGTTACAAATCCCCCCCCCGAATGCTTGAAAAAGTAGCCAGACTTCACAATAATGGTTGATCCATAAACATAAAATAAGATAAACAAGTGTCTTTAATACCCCTTCACTAGGGCACAGACACTAATATAACAAGACGATATCCATAACAATTTCAGGCAATGCAATAGTTTGCACCTCTGTTTCAAAATTACTTACAGTCTATTAATACCAAAAATTGATTTATAATTTAGCAATATTTTTAACTAAAAAATATGAGAATTGTGTATCCAATTGGTAGAATTAATGATTTAATATCAAAGACATATTTTTAAATTATTAAACTACTTTTCTGTATTTGTAAACTAATAAACACGATTCGTCTTAGTTTTGCATTTAATAGATAAGCAGCTTTTAGTTACTCAACTGTCATTATCAAATACACTGCATGGAAATCAAGATTCAACCTTTTGTTGCACTCTGGTGCAGACTTGCATCAAAACTACGTTTTACATGTCAAGCCATTTCCTTGCACACTTTCTGTGCTTTGATTTTCTTGCATTCCTCGCAACATTTTTTCCCACAAAACAGTCACCCTGTTTTGTGAAATACTTCATTAAATGCAATAACAAATTACTTGTTAAAACTGATTGAGCTACAAGGGTACACCCTTATGAGAATTTTTCTACATCAAATTAATTCTCACAATGAAAATTGGATGTACAAATACCTACTTTTCAACTTCAAATATAGAATAAGAATAATACAGCAATCATACACCATTTGCTAATTGGGAAAGAAAATTCTAACAAATTAAGTCCACTGATCGCATGTGTGAAGATAAATAAATGACCAGCAAGAGAATAAACTGAACTTTATTTCAGATATCAAGATGTTTTTCTATTTATCTAATATGCATTCTTGACATCAACATCACAGCTGACATTTTCTGTTGTTTCTTTATGTACCAATATTGATGTGAAAGAATTTTAGTTTGGTTGCATAAAAATTTATGTTAATTCCAGTAAATGTTCAATCAAATTATTTTTAATCAACAAGCCATCTGTCACTCACATTTCATCATACATTCATCAGCAATAATTAGTTTAAACATATACAATCACAATAGTAACATCTTTTAAAATTATAATAATTAACTCAAAATAAAAATGCTCAGAAGTGTTGATATTGTAACTACACTACAACAAATATGAAAGTATATCACTTCACGCTAGTTCTTGCTACACTTGCTGGAATAATGGTGATCTATGTATATACACTAGTAAGGAAATAGTTGAGCATGCGAATAGCATGGACTTGTCACCTTATTCACTTATTTTGCACATTCTCTGCTCCTGGATACACATGAAAGCCCTCATTACAAGAGATGCAAGAAATACTGTCAACAATATTCAGTCACTTGTAAATTATATTGCCATCACTGAAGGAGAAACAATCTCTCTGGCTATATGTGTAGCTGTGATAGTGAATGATGTTTCACCATCATGTACACAATTTAAGTCCTTTTTTTTTTAAGTTTCACTGAATTTACACTCCTACATATATTACAGTTTAACATTTAAAGTCCAACTCACATTTCAGGATGTCACAACTGAACACAATTTGTTTTTACAGTTTTTATGGAGATTGTCCCTCTATGCACTGCACACGGATCAATGAAGTCTTTTTTAATCATTTATACAACACTCCTTTCACTTTAACATTTTCTAATTGAAGTTTCCTAAATTATAGACAATCAATATTAAATGCAATACACAGAGAAAGTATAGTAAAATTAGAAAACAAAAACAGAATTTAAATTGACAAACATTTAAGTAATTTTTACACCAAGCCAAAACAACTAGAGTTACAAGGTAAAGAAATGGTAAAAATAAATGTCTAATATGTAAGTGAAACTGATGTTAAAAATTATATTCTTGATGCATGCAAAAAAACACTGCATTAGAAAGAGCTTGGCTTGCAGATAGATGAAAATGTGAATAGTTTATAATGATTATATACATAATGTATGTTATACATTAATAATTTTACTTTGAAGAAAATTTGCTTAAAATTTAAATTAAAAAAAATTGTTAATCTGATATAACCACAATCGCAGGTACACCACAAGAAGAGAGATGCTGCCAAAGCATCAAAGCTATACACACTGAGCAGTGTTTATCACAATTTATTCACAAGCTGGTTCAAGATAAATGAACATTATTTAATGCATTTTAATAACAAAATGTGTTAACTAATTTTGCTGTGACAAATTAGCAAATGCAACAACAAATTCCCAGTGCATTCTGAAAAATTGTTAAAATTTGCAGCATTACCTACAAGTGTAATTAATTATATACAATATTAAACAATGTAAGTGGCCTATTTGATCAAGTGGACTTATCATGTAATAGTAAAAACCAAAAACAACAAAAAACACTTCCAGGTGTTCAGCCAACAGTTGTATACAATGTTGCCCCTTACCTTGTTTCTTCCTCACAATAACTAAAACAAAACCCATAAATCTTCATCCAATATTTTCAAATTTATAGGCATGTTCTTTAGCAGCAGTAACTGCCTTAGTTTATTGAAATTCTGTAAAAGGGGCTTAGGCATGGGTGTTGTCATCTTGTAAGTGCAGAGTACAAGGCTAAGGCAAACTAATTTTAATAATGTATTCGAAAAATCATCCTAACAGTATATCTGATCCTGGTGAATATGCTGACGAGTCAAGTAAGTGCTGAAAATGAACTAAGTATTCTACAGGAATCTCCTATCATTCTCTACATTTGCTTATAATCAAATAGTTAAATTTCTTCTGGTTCCTGAGATGTATGTGTATTTATAAACAAACCATGTTTCATATAATTATTAACCTTATTTTGATAATCTAACTTGTCTGATTATTCATGCTATAACAATGATTTGAGATCATTGATTAACATTAAAAAAAATGGACTTCATCAGGTGTAAGATATGTTGGCAAAACGTTAAATTTTCGATTTTAAAAGAGCTTGAGAGAATTTTTAGTGGAGGAGGGCCTGTTATTCATTATTTTCTACTGCATTTCTGCAAATTCTTCCCTTAAGTTGATTTACTTTTATCTGAGAAAAAGGAGTAAAACAGAACGATTTAATCAAAATTTGATTTTATCTGATATGTAGTAATGAACCTTATGATTTGCAATATGTTTGACCTGGAGTGCAGAGCACACTTAATTTAAATACCATAGAACTCAAAAAAGGTTCAAATAAACTGGAACACATTTAATCATTAAAAAATAATTCAAATCAATTTGTTATAATGTGATTCTTACCTTCATACCTATCATATTTAGGAGGGAAGCATATTCTTGATGCTATTATTTAAGTAAATAAGGAATGGGATTGGAAAATGAAAATTTTGTGCTTGTTTTTACATGTTAATAGTACATTTCCCATTATGGTATTTGGATACATTCTTATGCCCTTTGCCAAAAATCACTTCTTGCTTCCACACATTAATATTATGATCTCTAAAACCCATGTACCAATTAAATGGGAAAGGAAGTTGTACCTTACATGAAAGACAATTACATGTAAAAAATTATAAAAGAAAATATTTGTAAAAGTCTTTCAGATGGCATTTCAGAAAAGTAGTTATTTTTTTTTAAATTATAAGCAACTTCGTTGCTAGCCCATTTCAAGTAAAATAATAATTATTTTTAAAACGGATAAAAATTGAGTGAAGAGATTTAAAGTCTTGAGCACATTTACCCACGGGACTTGATTCCCTCCACATATAATGAAATCCCAGATTACAATTTTTTTCATTAATTTTTCCATAATTTTAGAAATGCACCACGTAACTCCTGAAACCCCCAAGAGAACTATTAAAATAAAACAGTAGTACCTTTGTATCTAAGAATAAAGAAACATTACTAGTTATTGTGGTACTGTTGCTGTTGCAAGATTTTATTTGTGTGGCATCAACCAATAGGTTCCTGGAGCATACTTGCAAAATTGAAATTATTGCAATAATAAATTATGAATAGTTGGAAGACCTATTTACATTCCTGTGAAACCAGGTTTGATGTTTTTTCTGAATTTACATTTATTACTTTAGTATATTTCAGGGTATTATCCTTTACTACAATAATAAATAAATTGTATAATCTGTCAAATTAATAATTCTATTTGTATATTTTAGTTTTTCCTTCAGGTCTTCTGAGAGTCATGTAAAATAAATTTACTGTTCATTCTGTCAAGATATTTCATTTTTTTAAACATTTTTACCTTCTTAAGAAGTAGAGAGAAATAATTATCAGGGATTTGAGGACACCCCAAGTCCCCTGAAACAAAATCATAACTTACTCCTCAGGAAGAAAATTATCTTTCAATCCCCCCTATAAAAAATTTTAGCAAGGTAAAGTAGTCTTGAACAGTTCCCTTGTATTTGAGAAAAAGAAATTCAACATTTTCCCTAACAATAGTGGCAAAATAGTCAACAAAGAGATAAAAATAATATTCTATAGTAAATCCTCATTAACACAAATTCCAAGGGATGAAATTATTGGAGTTCATGTTATAAAAATTTGTGTTATCTGAGTATTATAAATGTCCATATTACCATAATCCCTGATCAAGACTGAAGTTTTGTTTGTGTTACGGTAAAATTCGTGAAACAAGTTTGTGCTAATGAGGGTTTACTGTATAAAAATAAAATTTCATTAGTATAAAATAATTCTACAGAGAAAAGAAGTTTCATATTTTCTTTTTTAAATGTGATTAAATGACACCAACAAGGTTCCTTAAGTTTAATCTTCATTTCATTTACTTTGATAAAATAGCACTTCAATCCCAAAGGGATCATAGTTTTGCCCCAGAATTAGTGAATATACTTCAACTATGTTCTTTATGCGATATATACAGTACAACTTTGTTTTATGTTCTCAGAATTTACATTTTCTTCTTTGTTATACCAATTTTTCCTGGTCCCTTCAATTTCCCTATGTTCAATGTAAATTTATTCCCACTCTTACACTTCCGTATTAAAATTTCCAACATTAAGCACTCCTCCCTCCTCCAACTGCACAAACCCAAAGCAGATTAATATATTTGATGGAGAATCTTATATGTTTGTTCATTCCCCCAAGCACTCGAAATACTTGATTGTTAGTGTTTGAAGAAGGTAGGAATTAAACATTGGTTCAGAAGTGACCTACACTAGGTGAGAGAATTTAGGGAAATTTATCAATACATTTCATGAAATGCAAGGTATCACTGGTGATTCGCGGTTAAATACTTTGAATTTCATTCTGGTTAGAGTAATGCATATCGTCCACAATTCTATAAAGAGTGGTGAAGATCTTTTTTGGAGTTTTCAGGAGTTTAAAATGTTCAACCATTGAAAAGCATTTCCATGGGTGTGCCAATAAAACTTTAACACATCATCATATTACCTCTGAGAACAGTCTCTTTTTTTTTTTTTTTAGGTGAAGCCTCATAGATGCTTCTTCAAAAAGAGTCTCCATATTCTAGAAAATATATTTAGAAAGCAGGAGAATTAGAATATACTGACGTTTAAGGCCTGAGACACCCACCAACTCATTAAAGGTTAATATAAATAAAAGAGGTTGAGAATAAATGTTCTGTATTATATTATTCAGTCAAACCTGGTTTCATGGGATTTCAAGGAACATAAATTTTATTTTCATTGAAGAGGTGTCTCATGCATCCAGTTTCTCACTCAGTTCAAATTATGTTAATCTCTCATATAGAGGAATTCACCCATGAAGATTTGAATCTCTCACATATACATACATACAATGCTTGATTTATAAACTTTTAGGTCCTGGAATGTGCCCCCAAATATTTAACTTAATAGAAATAGCTACATATTTATAATATAATTTAATAATTAAAAATCCTTCTTAATAACAATTAGTAACAGTGATAGCACTGGCTCATTGTGAATGTAAAGATTATATAAGAAAATAAAAATTTGGGGTTTATATTGATTTTTATAATTTTTTTAATACTTATTTTATTACATTGTCGAAATTATACAGTTAGGCGGAAAATTATTTAATTTTGAGTTTATGAAAGTTGGAGGAACTAAATATGGAAGATATCAAGTATTAGTCCTCTGCTCTTTGTATTTTCCATATATAACTGTTTTCGATGTAAAATAAATAAATTATATATATATTTAATTCAGAAACAAAAGTTGTTGCTGAAATAAAACAATTGTATTGTCTGAATAGTAAGAATTAGGTAAAAATTTTTAAAAAATTCTAAGGAGGCCTCTTCAAAATTAGGGAGTAGTCTTACATTCAGAGTCAACTTATATTTGGGTAAATATGGTATTCTTCATTTTTATGTCTAATTTCAAATTAGGAAACTTTTTGAAGGAAATTATTTATTCTAGGGATATATGGTAAGGTAAAAGGATGACATTGACTGGTAGAAGTATTGCCTGACAAATTCATTGCCACTCGATCAGATTTTGTTATTATTGATTTTATAATGGCTAAGGGTTGTGAGAGGTACTTATGAATAATATGAATTTTTAACTTATTTTAGTCTTAATATTTCATTTACGATTCTTGTATATTTTTTAATTACCTGCATTCTGAATAATCTCACGAAAAATTTGTAATTCAATTCTAGACTACTGTAAAAGTTATAGTATTTTCTGAAGATGCATAAAACTATTATGCGAAACATCATGTACTTACATGAAAAATAAAACTTTCTTCTGATGTATATGATCCTTGACTGTTATGAAAGGAAAATGGATACCTGGGTCAACTTTTGATATTTTATGTTAATCATGTTAGGCCAAACCCCAGAGCTTTGTCGTGAAATTCAATGTGCAGAGTAGTGTCACCGCATCTTACAAGACACTTATGATTTGTAAATATGCCTTTTCACTTGGGAATATCAGATGTAATGCTCACGAAATTACACTTGTTCTTATGCTGACTAAATTAATCTCCACTTGACTTTAAAATCCTTGAGGTTGATGGTGCGACACAAAAATGTCAATTTCCTGAAAGTAAACCATATCTGGGAAGTACCTTATTAGTTGTTGGCTGAACACCTCTAAGACTAATCCTGGTAAATCCTTGAAATTGGGGTATAAAATTTCAGAAACATGTATGTGAAAGAGATGTCAAAATACAGGAAAAAGAGCCATAAATCGTTACCTTGCCACTACTATTAATTACACTGTTTGTAAATGCATACCTTGATATTTAAACATTCCTGACAACATATGGTGACTTAATTACGATAACCAGCATAAAATAATAGCAGTTAAAATTTTTCAAGTGTACTTTAAAGCTCTTGCAAAAAACAAAAAAACAATTAATGATTAACAGAAAATATTGGTAATTAACAGTCTAAAATTGGTAGTATGATGATTTTGCATTAAACAAGAACAATTACCAAGAAAATTATATTATCTTATTGGCATATTCAGATAACTCTGAGAAAAAACTTTTTTTAAAGACTTAATAGACCTGAGGCATTTCAATTGCTGTATTAATTATGCTTAGTCCTAAGCCAAACTTAAGCAATACATTATGTAGATTAGCTGTGAATTTTATATATACAATGCAAATATCAGAAATTCAAACAGAGTATGATCCAAAGTGCAATGATGAAATACAAAAACGTATTGAAAAAAGGTTGAAGGAATACACAGTATTAAAATTAATCAAAAAATACTATTTAAATAATGAATAACAATTAAGTCACATTAGATTAAAATGAATGAAATATACAATTAAGAACTGTTTAACAGAGTAAGCCAAAGGTTGATGACCTCTCATAATAAGTTAAGCCAACCTACTGGCCTCATCTTTGGTTCATCAACTGCCTTCTCAAATGAAACATTTTACAAATAAAGACCATATTTTTCCATAGAGATGCACAGAAATTAAATACTTTATGTATGTGTGTGTATGAAAAGTAGATGTAATTTGCAAAAAATTTGAATTGACTAACTATGCATTCAGAATTAAATAATATTGAATGTGTTAGAACAGCAGATAAGTATAAATAATTTCTAATAAATAAAAATTAAATACAAAATGCATTTACTGCAATAAAAGTATATTAACAAAATAAGTCAAATATCTTAATTTGTAACTAAAACATAGATCTTATCTAAAACTAAAACAAACATAATTTTAGAAATGAATAAATAAATGATACAATGTACAAGTGTTGAATTTAAATATGTACAATTCCTTAAAAAATAATAATAATAATAATAATAATAATAATAATAATAATAATAATAATAATAATAATAATAATAATAAAGAAGATGAGTTTACATGAATCAACTCAGTATCTGTTAAAGGTAAAAATAAACGAGATAGAGAAAGAGAGAGAAAAAAAGCGTTACTTTCAATTCACAGAAACTTCATTTGTGATGTACTTATATTCATCTTGTTTCAAATTGGCTTCTCTATGAAAAACATTACTTAACAGTAAAAGTCATCTCATGTTCATCTGGAAGTAAACAAAGAGAAAAAAATAGTTGATTAAAATCAAATCATATTATTGATTCTTTAGCTACAAAGATTAAAGAGTAATGAATAAAATAATCATGCACACAAAAAGGAAAATACTTTTTTTGCCATTTTAACATAAAACATTTAAACGAAGATAAACATAAAGAAGAATATCATAATGAAAATGAAATAATTATATGCAACAAGGCACATCTTACAAAATGGAAATAATTTCATTAACCTTACTGAAAGACCTCATTAATTTCAATGTCCTTCAAATTAAAGCAATTTGACAGTTCCATGAAATCATTTAAAATCCCTATCTAACAACAATTTTTACAATTACAAAACTATTTTAATCCAAAGATTAAGATCTATTCATTTCTTTTCTTGTTTGAAAGACAACTACCTAATAGCTTAGACTTATCTTCATTTTATTGGAATACACTAAGTAATGAATTGTAACGTAATACACAACACTAAAAAACTCATCACTTTCAATGAAAAATTTAGAACAATAATATTTATCAAATAGATATATTCTAACAAATATATTTATTAGAATATAAAATCACTCAAAAATATACACTTTCAATGAAAATTGTAGAACAATAATATTGATCAAAACTCATAATTATAAATTAGCACCAACAGTCCCCACACCTCTACAGACATTAATTTAATGAGGCTTTCAAAGTGCAGTTATTTTTGATGGTTTAAAATATTTTCATGGTGAGTTGTGTTAGAAGCTTAACAACACAGTAAGGGGGAAATCTAGCAAAGCTTATTCTTCAAGCTTAAAAAAGATTGCAGGTTAGTTAAAAATACTATATGATTATAAAAAATGAACTTTATTATTTTTGATTATTATTCTCGACTGCTTCACCAAATCCAAGGAATTAACATTATCAGCAATCTTACTTGACAAGCAGAAGAGGAAACAAGTAATAGATACACCAGAAAAATTAATATTTTTTAAAATTTAAATATATTATTGTGCGTATTTGAACTAAAATTATTGATTTGTTATAGGATAATGTACGCTTTCATTTCAAAATCCACATCAATCAGAATTTTGATAAAAACTGACACCACAGTAAGACAAAAACGTAATGTAAAGACAGTAAAGATCAAATCTGTGTATCATCAATTAACAAACATCATGAGAGAAATAAAAATTCCAGCAACATTTGCCATCTGAATATAAATTTTGGATACATAATTAAATCTTCAAGGATTTTTGTTTGAGGAACTGTAAATTTCTGCATCTTACACTGAGAAATCATTGTAAAGTACATTCACATTCACACACACACTCTAACAACCATTCCATTTATTACAGTATGACCAAACTATTATTGAATTGAATTTCCTTGTTACCAGCTAATTTTTGACAGATAAGCATTATAAACATGCAATTATTATTGATGACAAATTTTGTAATTCAAACACAAATAGTAGCTGAATATTAAATGAAATTCTCAAAAACTAGTATTTGCTATCAAAAGCAAAATATAAATAACATGCTCTCAATCCAATTTTCCATCAAAAAAGAATTAGTTGAAAGAGAGAGAGATACAAAAGAGAGAGATAGCATGAACCAAAAAGCTGTCAACTATGCTGAGAAAACATCTAGCTTTGCTGATTTCCCCCTACACGAGACAAAGAATTAACAGGTAAATGCTAAACCACATATAAAGTGAAATTTCCCAAAACCAACCCAACTTTAACAATTTCTCACTGCTTCGGAAACCCAAGCAATTTCCAAGAGTTACATTTGCAAATTTAACGACACTCCACTAATCAATGAATCATCGGGAGAAGAATTTTTATGAGGTTTTCCCTCATAGATATCTTTGTTACATTGGGGTGATTGATTAAGAAAAAATTCATGTCAGTTTTTATTTCCCTAGCATTTCATTTCCAAGGTCACAAAACCAGTAACATGGGAATTTTTTGTTAAAAATTTTGATATAAAAGAATATTACAATTAAAGTAAAATTAAACTAACAAAAGGATTTCACTGTATCAACCCATATACATTGTAACAAAAGACCTTTATTGAAGGGAACTGCCAAAACCAAGTAGGAAATTAACCAGAAAATCAACATCAGAGCTTCAAAATTTTGTTTTAAATTGTACAGAAGTGGATACTACTGTATATTTTGAAAGACTTGACATTAATCCAGACAATAAGCTACAGACATTAGGCTATTACTAAACAGTAGAGGAAACCACTTCTAGGGCTTCTGATATCATACCACCTGTCTCCTCCAGAACAAAGTGTATCGGAGCTTCTGTTGGTTCTATCACTAAGCTTTCTGTTTGTTCAGAATTTAGCATCACCTGTAGAAATGAAAGCACAATAGAAAAACAGAACTGGAAGCAATTCATAACTCACATAAAAATACATATCTTCCTTGGCAAAGAATAAATGACCACATAGCAGGTAACTAAATTTGTAAATAAACACACTGGCTGAAAGACCTAATGATATTTAATTCTACCACACAGAAAAGCTAAAAAGGTTTTATTAATATATCTTGTTTATATCTAGCTACCACTAATTATGAATATTGAGAAGAAAATTGCAGTCATTTAGATAAAAGATTGACACAAGTTGTGACACATCTTATACTATTATTGACCATTATTGTGAGGTGGAGCAAAATGACCTGTGTTTGAATAGAGAACATCTTGTGTAAAATGGTACTATAAAATATTTTCAAAAGCAAAAAAATACATTATTTAAATTTTTCTTGACATAGTTACTGAAGGGGAAAAAGAAAAAGAAAAAAAAGTTTAAAAACCTTTTGTTTTCAAGCAGCTATGCTTGTCATATTCCAAGTCTTTTTTGCCTACAAATGCAGTGATTGCCAGCAATTGAGGACAATTTTTTTCAAAACTTAATATCCATAAAATTTTCAAAATTGAGTTATACACGACATCAAACATCAAAATAAAAGGAATCAAAACTAATACTCAAAATTGAGCTAAATCGAAGAATTACCTGTGCAACTTCATTTCAAACACTGACAATTTTTTTTAAACTCAACATTCACAAAACTTCCAGCCTCATTTGCAGATTTTGAAGCATTTTAACAGGAATTTTGCTAAAACCTCATTCTTGTTAATTGTATATCACAACACATTTTTTTTATGTGTTTCAGCAACAATAAAGAAAAATTTGGCAAAATTTGGCACTGTTGGGAGAAGCGGGGAGGAGATATATTTGTGTGTGCATTAAGAGGCTTTTAAACAAGGAGTCAACAAAATTAGGAAAACAAAATTCACTGATTTTCCTCAGTTGTCCAGACTTATCAACATCAATTTTACCTGTTTATACCAAAATAAATTCAAAGACAACTGATTCATCACCTAACTGGAGTAATAATGAATAAAATGAAGTGACTTCTTAATAAAAAAAAAGTGAGAATGGATGAAAACCGCCAAACTTTTTATCAAAAATTGACAAGTTTTTTCCTTTATTATAGCCCACCTCCATTACAATTAATAAAATGCCCTAGTTAATGAAGTAAAGTGGCAGCTTAACACTTATTGAATATTTGGATGAAGCCGAGTTCATATCTATACAAAACAAGATATACAAGTTTGCAAGAACTGGTTAATTTGGTAATTATTAAATGACTTCATAATATCAGATCAATAAGCAAGCAATATTCTTCATTAATGTAAAAAATATGAATGTCATCACTAATTAATATAAATGAATAGTAGAGTATGTGTAAACAAATACATAATGTGCATGTTCTTCTATTATATATTTGATTTAAAACTGCCTAGAGGGTAAAAAAAACAACAACAAATTATATGTTGCTGCCAAATTTTATGATCTAATGACAGCTTTTGACTCAGTATGTCTTAGGACCTTACTACCTCAAGCTGGTGTCCACTAGTTTCTCCCCCATAGATTTGACATATACTACATAAGTTACCAGTGGAGCATTAAGGAAACTTCAACACACTATGTCTAAAGAAATCCTACTCTCTGCTTACTACTGATACTTTCATTTGATGTAAGGAACAATTATATAGGGAAATAACTTGCATTCCAGTTTCAATTTTGTACCACAAAAACTGGCATTCAGATTCATTGGCAAAGTGTCCTCTATAAGTCACAATAAAAACCTATTTATTGAACTTGAAATTCTGTCCTTGCCTTGTATAATAATAAATACTAAAGTGTTTTCTATATATTAAAGAAAATCTGGAGAGCTTTCACCCAATTACAATCACCAAATAATAATGTAATGAAAACTCATTATAGGCTCTAATGTTTAAAAAAATTAAAAAATTCATTTGGATTTTCTATATCGTAAAAAGTCTTTAAATGGACAACTGAAGTATATATACTTCTACACACAAAACATGTAATGAAACAATGTTCAATGTTCTTAAAAGTTTGATTACAAAGTTTTTATGATATACATTTCTTTTATTGTCTCTACTCTTAAAGGGTTCTTTATTTATACAATATTCTAATTGGTAATCAGTGCATCAAAACTTAACTATCTTTAAAAAAAAGTACTTCATTAATACAAATATAATTGAAATAAGAAAACCGATTTAATTTTTTTTTTAACCCAATCTATTTCTAAACTTAGGTGCCAAATGGAGAGCAGTTTGACCGAGCAGAAGGGGACATCCACTGCCCACTATGGTATTGCAACAAACCATGTGCAACTCAAGATTAATTGTGGAGCAAACATTCAAAAGGTAACATGTCCATTTGGCAAAAATTGAGTTCTGTTGTTTTCAGCCAGAATTTTATTTTCGTGCGTTTTCTTTTAATATTTACCAATAATAAATAAATTATCAGGTATTCTGTCACGGGAGAACAATGTCAATAGGCACTGTCAGACAAATAAAGAAGAAAAAGAACATGGAACAAGGAGGATGAAACTAATCAGAGAAGAGGAATACAGTACATTACATCTATGTTTGGAGCTGAATTCTTCGAATGGAGAAAAGTTCTAAGAATTCCATAATCTTACCGGGAGCGGTAGCTCAGTGCATCAACTGATGTCACTGCAGCACCTCTGACCGGGAGGTCCTAGGTTCGAGTCCTGACAGCGGCAGGATTTTCAATACTAGCTTTTCAGCTAGGTCGAATTCAGTCGCTGTCTGGAGGAGATTTCTAGCGGCCGGCTGCTCTGATCGGTAGTTTTCCGTGGTTTCTCTGATCAACACCAGGCAAACGCCGGAGCAGTACCCTACCAAACGGGCCATGGACCGCACGCGATCTGTCCTTCCCATTCCTTGTTCTATCCTCTCCCCTTACACACACACTTACACTAACATGCACTACACTACCACATATCCCGGGAGACCGGTCGGGAGCTTAGAGCTTGTCCCGGCTGGGGCGGTGCCCCGCTGGTGGGAGAGTCCTGGTTAGGGGGAAACCCTGCTAGCCGGCGGTAGGTCGGCGCCGGATATTGCCATCCAGCGGGGGAAGATCACAGCTATCTCCCAAGAAAAAAAACATGCACTACACTAACAGGACTAATGACCAGAGCAGTTGACGTGCCCAGAAACATGAAAAAAATCAAAATCAATCAATCCATAATCTCCTGAAACCAAGCATACTGATAAAGATAACTAACTGAAAGAAACTCATTTGAAAGACGGAAAAACCATCGCAAACCCTGAAGAAATATTTCAAAATCAGCCTGCAAATTGAAGTCTGATCCAAAGTAGGCCACCTCTTATTTAACTATATAGAATTATGCAGTCTTTAATAATAATAGTTAAATAATATAGGTTATTGTAATGTAAGGGATGTACTTTAATTATACATTCTCCTTGTTGGCATGGACAGTCTCTGTGTGACAGATCTTGTGGATGTGTTTGCATTAGAAGTTTGAGAACAATAGTGCATAATGTACTTTTTAACAGTGAGCTATGTACTTTAGATATGATTTCAACATCACATTATTCAACAAATAAAATTTTGAAAGGGTTTCTGAGAGCAGCATTTTTAAGAATGTGCCCCTTCTTATTCACTGCTTAAATGAAGATAATTTTTTTTTATGCCATCAAAACAATTTTTTTCAATACAAATAAAATATTAAATTAAAACTGACTTGCTGTGCATAGCAAATTCCCTGACAATTCCTGATCTTTCAGTTCTGTTGCCACTATGTTAAATGAAGAGTATGTTAAAGAAGAAATTTCTGCAAGTGTTCAGGAAATTCATTACTTCCTCATTAATGGTTGTAGTTACTTGCCACCAGACACAGTGTTATTGAAAAGGAATTGAAGAGCATGAAAAACAACAGTGCCTTCACAGTATCATGATGTATAAGTTATTGTGGCAACAATCATATACATGATATGAACACCATGATACTACAAATTGACATCTAAGAAAATATTTGAAGAAAACAATAATACTACATAATCATGAAATTGTAGACAATATGAACAGAAGTTCTAACAGGTTAGAAGTAACCTTAACAATGTTATTAACAATAAAAAGAAGTTTTAACTTATGGTGGAACCAATAACTGATGCAGTAAAAGAGATACAGACATTATTTCTTTATTTCTTTGAAAAAGGATAGGATTCAGATTTTAAAAAAAATACGTTGAAAATATTTTTTTCCTTTTTCAAAATAATATTTAATTATGATTTATAAAAATGTCTTCTGAAAAGTTTGATATTTGTAGAAGTTGAGTATTGTGACAACTATCCTCAAGCCTGCCAGTCTTATTTACGATAAATTCAGTAAAACCCCGTTTTTACGTTCCCGCATTTTATGTTATTTTTCGTTGGTCTCATCGTAAAGCCTATATTTACCAATGCATTCATTTCCTGCAATTTACAACTTGATATGAAGTGTTTCCTGTCTTTTCCGTCATTTTTAATTTCTTGCTATGGAGTAGAGAAAGTTATGAAATACTGTGCGAAAAAAAGGCACATTTTTGGCAGAAAAACACTTTATTACAAGGCCCCGATAACGAAAAAGTGGATATCCAGTTGCTAAATTTAGAAAAGAAATCCTCCAACACGTGGTGTGGCCAGAATCCAAATTTTGTGACAGCAAAATGTCCGTCCGTCTGCCTGTCAACAACGCTACCGGCTAAACCGCCAACTCGATTTTCTCAAAAATTGATATTCCCCATTCAATCTGGGTGATGTCGCTGCCCCCTGAATTTGAAACTGGTATTTTAATTTTGGGGTGTACTTTACATGAAGTCCCAGAGACATTTTCAATATTTAAAAAAAAAATGCCTCCATTTTGTTGTTGGATAGTGCGAAGGACATTTAAGAGAATGATGCAGGTCTCATGTTCGTTAAAAACCCTGATTTTCCGAAAATTGCATAAGTTCAACATTTTTTTCTCTTAATGAAATCTGTTCCTTCAAAATAGATTTTGAAATATGGTCGTGTACAATTTTCGAAAATTTGGGTATTTTTTGCGTAATTTTGTGTAAAAATATGGGCGATATAAATGCTCTTTTAGTACCACTAGTTTTTTTTTCATTTCTCCTCGCATGTATCAAAGGATATTAAAAAAATGCTGGTCCCATTTTCTACGAACATAGTGTATTTTTGAAAATTGCAAAAGTATAATACCGAAGATGGAGAATTTTGTCGTAAATACAAAATCTGTACTACAACATTGGATCTTAAAATCATGTAAAAATATTTTGAGAAAATGAATAATTTTTTTGGAGTTAATGCAAATTATAAAAAATATTTTCTCAAAAACTGCTCCAATTTTTTGAAAATTACAAAAGTTAAAAATCATGAGAGAAAATACATGCTGTTGTAGCACCACTAGTTTCATTTGCCAATATCAATGACATTTTAATGATTATTTTCGTATTAACTATATTGTCTTGGAAGACTCTTCCCTATGTGGCTGCACCAGTGTGAAAGAAAATGCATCTAACTCTAGAACACAAATCAATAGTCTTTTGATAATATAAAATGTGTAAGAAAAATCTTACAGCTGTCTTTTGAAATCCATTTCTCATCACTTAACTTTCATCTTTTTTTATCCCTACATTATTGTCTAGAACACGAAAGTATGTATTTTGAGACGATTCATAAAATAATAATGTCCAAAACTACAGAAATAAAGATTGTAACAAGCATTTCAAACAAAATGTGTGTGTAGGTATATACTGTATTTACTCGAATATAGGACTAAGTTTCTTCCCAAATATCTCAGTTGAAAAATACCGGGTCTTATATTCATAGGTTAAGCCTATTCAGTTAGAATTTCTTTCTTTACGCTGCCTTTCTACGCCAAGAACAAACAATTCACAGAGAATGAAATGTGAATGTGTGATTAGAGCTCTACGAGATTAGAAATATATTTAACTTGATGAGTTATTCACACAAATTGCTAGTTAATGGTTATCAGTGTAATTATGCAATGAACAAATATTGAGTCGACACAAAATTCTGTTAATACTGAAGTCAGAATTTTCTTTCAGTTTAGTTTCATTTAATTTACGTTCCATTTGCTAGAATTTATTATTTTAACTAGGTGTAAACTGTCAAAAATTATGAGATGAAAACAAACTCCCACATTAATTACACTAGGGAACAAGATTTTTACCTCCAGGAAGGTAGAGTGCATAATGTACTAAATTTTATAAGTAGATTACGAATATCACAATAGAAACCTCATATCATGTCACAGTTTTTAAATATACCATACCTTTATACCTTATCATACCGTATTTGGCTATTAATACAAATACATTTAAACTGCACTTTTAACATAAGTAGATCAATATGCATGAAATATATTTAAAAATAAAACATTTGTTCACTTCATCTATGCCACTTTCATGAGATATGAACAAAATTAGGCTTTCATGTTTTTGTTTTGATTTTTACCTTCTGTATTCAAAGATTGCTGTCTTTATTCTCGCATCTGATATTCGCACTCAATTATGAGTAGGTCTTAGTGGATGTTTTGAAAACAAGTCATGTGCACCCTCATATTTCCTACTGCGCATCAGTCACTGAAAGGAATTATTTTACCGCCTTATCTTATCGCAAGTATATAAGTATCCAACTGTTGGGCTGGCAGATTCTGAGTCAGTTGGTGTAATGCGGAACTGTCCTGGCAGTGCATGCAAAGTTCGTGCCTGGTTTGCATGTGCCTCAATGACATTAATACATTAGTTCTGTGGGTTTTATGAAGTGAAATTTGCCACATGATCTGTTGAACTAAATTGGTCTGATAATGTGGAAATCGTCATTTCACATTGAAAATGTGTGAATCAATGAAATAACTTCCGTTACAGTCATGGAAGCTTTACACTCAAACTTAGACAATAGGGGGTTAATGAGTGAATTGTGTTTTCTCTATCATCCACAAGAAGAGCAATTACTAACAGATTCTTCAAAACATAGTTTCAAAGCAGTGAACTAATTCCATGGGCGAGTGATGCAAAATTGAAGGAAGGAATTTCCATTGACCCGCAAAATTATAACTCATGTTGGATGAAATATTGGAAGAAAAATTGCAAGACATTGAGTTAGCAGTTGACAATCCTTTAAGAGAGTTGTGCATGCATTTCTTGGGACAATCAAAGAAGACAATTATAAAACATTAGTCACAGAATTGTTAGAAAGCTACAAAAATATGTGTAGAAGGCCTCTAAAAATTCATTTTCTTCACTTCCATCTTAATTTTTTGAACAGAATTTAGATGATATTAGTGATTAACACAGTGAACAGTCATCAAGATATTGCCACAATGGAGAAGAGATATGAAGAGCATAAGGAATCCTCAATGATGGTAGATTATTGCTGGTTTCTTGTTGGAGAGAGTAAACAGGAATACAAGTGACTAGGCACAAAACATTTTTAAGCAAAGCAATAAGAATTTCTCCTTCCAAAGTGTTTCAATATTATTGCATGAATATACGTATTCCATTTTTACCTTATTTTTAACTCTTATAAAGCATGCTCATAAAATTTTGTAGTAATATAACTGGGGTGAAAATGTGGAAATTTGTAAAGGATTCAAATACTAAATATGTTCATATCTTTTGAAAATTGTGTGATAGAAACTTTTTATAATGATTTTCAAAATCAGCTTGATTGTTTCCTTTGAAATCACTTACTTTCATCCTGGAGGTATGAAACAAATTTTTTTTGTTTCCTAGTGTAATTCATTACAATGAATGATGTAAAAAACAATTTAATTTCTTTAATACTTCATTAAAATTTTTTTCCATTTCAAAATTTCTCTTATCATGAATAGATTTTTAAATCATGGTCCTCTGGGGACCCACAAAGCAATTTTAGTGAGACCCTGAAAGGGCCACCAGGCAAAATTTTGGGCTATTTGCAATTGTTGCCCTGTCTCATGAGAGAGTGAAATTTAGTTCCTCTGACATTTGTTCTAGTTCTGCATTCTCTGAATTCAAGAACATCAAAGATTAGGGCAATAAGTTCCCAGAAATCACATGTAGGGACACACAACCCAAATCCACCTCTACAGGCATTTTCCATTCCTCTGCATGGGAGCAGGAAGCTCATTCTTATATCTTCAGGGTTGTCTTCCCCTACCTGTCATTTTTATTATATCCTTTCCTCATTTTATTTCTACAAAATAATTTTATGTTATGACACGTTTTTCATAATAAATCTATAGTTTTGGTTTATTTTCCATAAAATACTTCACTATACTATAACTGATAATGGATTTAGTTGAACCTGACGGTGCCTTCATAATTCAGTTCCTGTACCTTGTCCCTAATCAGCAATGCAGTACATCCCTAGCACATATCACAGCCATTGATATCTAATCCCTCTGCCACCACAGGTCTCGAGTTCCGAAGCATCCAATTGCCCGGCACCGACTTCCAGCACAAACATGCAAAGAAAATTGCTGCCCTTCTAACTCTAATCACTCAAACTGCAAAACTGTATTGCACCACTGCAAAAACTACCATTGTACTGTCAGACATCATTCCCATAGCATCACATTTCAAATATCTGATCAGTTTTAAATTTTTTATTGCTTATGGTGATGTTCAACCTGAAAAATCCTTTTTGGCTGCATATCCTTAGAACATAAGTAATAATATGCAAGAAAATTAGATTTCCAATATTGCTTCAGTTGCTCAAACATTATAATACAATGTGAGGGTCACAGGAAACTATATTACAGATTGAATGATCAAAATCAAACCAATTTGAATCTTTGGGACACATTGATTTTTGACCCATGTCATAGATCAACCTTTATCACAACCAGTGGTGACTCCTGACTCTGGATCTAGGGCGTTGGCAGTGAAGGAGTGTTAACCCCCACACTACTCATTTCACATACATATTTCAAGTAAAATTGAATTGTATAAACAAAATCCCGATTTATTTTAAATTCTAATATTGGAAGAATGAGGGAATGATAGTCGTAAAATAACAAAAATGAGGGTGTTGTATTTTCTATTGCAAAGATTGAAATAATAAATTATTTAAAAATACATACTCGACATTTTTCTCATCCTTCAGTTGTTGTTTTAAAAATTAAATTCTGAAATATTATTAGGTTAGGACATGGTCGCCCAATATCAATTACACGTTTCTTTCCTTCATATGAAAGAGAGAAAGCAATTTTTTTTATTGCTTTTTCACTATCCATAACCAAAAGACACTAATTTCACAAGTACAACAATTGCTAAGACTACAACGCATAATGGAGAATATCTCAATCATTGACACTTGCTCACTAGCAGCAGGTCGTTGAATCGAGATCCAATGCCTCCACACACTTTATTGTTGAGTGGGGGAAGTCACACGCATGCACTGCCAACACCAGATCCGCCCTGAATATGTTGGAGACATTCGCCAATGACATGAGCTGCATTCCCACACTACCTGTGTTGCATGGACATGCTGATGCCGATCTATGAAGCCTTTGCACTAAACACCAAATAAATGAAAAAATCTAAATAAACTTGAAGGAAAAAATGATTTTTTTAATTTCCTTGGAGGGGGATACAAGTCTTACACACACAAAGAAAACATTACTGATCACAACTTGCTGTAACAATATTAAAATCAACATAGGAAGCAGAACAATAGAAATTACTGCTAATTTAGTATCTTCCTGATTGGGTATGCAGTCAGATAGACAACTAATGACTTATCTCATTGGGGTACTAATTTCAGTTTCAGATAAAAATACATAATTATCAGGAATTATTAATGACAATTTTTGCTGGAACCATCAGTCACCAATGAAGAAAGGTTTCACTGAATAAATTAATTTCATTTCTTTCCAATATACAGTAAAATTCAGGTATTTAAAAATTGAAGGTCAAGGATGAGAAAGTAAAACAAACATTCTATTTTTTGTCAGTGTACCGAGTGTGTGAGGCCATTTTCACTTCATCAGGTGGACTTATGCAGATGGGAATTTCGGTGGTGCACAAGAATGTTGCAATGTTTCAGTAGCAAATCTCATCATCCAGTAAGTTTACAGTTTCGTTTTTTAAACGAAAAGAACATCAGGGAAGTCTCTTAATGTTTTCACAGAATAATATCCCTACTAAATTTTTTACACAATATTAACAATAATATCACAATACCTACCTCTTCAGGTTCGCCATAAACAATATGCTGTACAGCCGACTCTGTATCATATTCTGTCATATCCTGTTCTGATGGAGTTATCACAATTTGTTTCTGGTCTTCTGTTACCTAAAAAAAAGAAGATTTTTTTTCTTTTTTTCTTTTTCATTTCTTTGGAGATTGCGTAAATATAAGATGGAACAGGAACATTATGAACTTCAAATGTAAATCTAACTAAAAAAACGGACTAAACCAGTGCTTCCTCATTCACAGATATCTTAGCAGTTACGTGCTACAATTCTGTACACCATTCACTCATCACACACCAAGTATTTTACTCTTCTGACAAATGTCTTGGCTTCATACTGCACCCATTTATAAAAATCTGTTATATCAAATTCTGATACTGAATTCTGAAAAATTTAATAGACTCACTTGACGTACAAGACACAAGAGTTATACAAACTGTTCAAACACTGTTTGCAGACAGAGAAAGGGAGGAAACGTTTGCCTACATCAAATCTAGTTTTGGCTCCTTGTCAAGAAGAATTACCAGTCTTCAAGAGAGAGAGAGGGGCCATTAAAAAATCATGATAGATTTAATAAGAATAACTGAAAACATGTTGCAAAAAGTGTGTGGTGATGTTGGTAAGCACACTGTCAGAAAAACTTCAGCATATTTTTGACAAAAATCCTGCATTTAAAGTATTGTGCTCCATTAATCAAGTGTTAGGGGTAGATTTCGTAATTAATTGCATCTAAAAGGAATTAAAATCCAGTTATTTGCCACATTTGAAGTATGCTCCTGTTTCATCAGTTGAAGTGGAAACAAGCTTTTTAAAGTAACAAGAACCTGCTGGGTGACAACGGTATTCATTCTCATTGACAATGTCATCTTGAGATTTTGCAATCGTACAATAGATGCTTATAAATATGCAATCGATATTGCAATATACAATAGATGACTGTTCATTCTCATGATCACAGTCGTTTATTGCAATGCTCATTCCCAATGGGGCAAGAACAATTTCCCTACACATAATACTTATTATTTATAGATTATTTTCTTTAAAAAATCAGTTAAATAATGCGTTCTTCTGCCTTCAAATGGAATTTTCCTCTTTTCTAGATGATCGGAGCCAATGATTACATTTCCTCCTAAAATAAAGACTTTATATTTATTCAAAATTGAAAAATTCATAAAATAAACCTTTTCCCACAAATTTTTGAGTATTTTTTAAAAAAATTAGGTAATTTTTTCCTTATTTTTAAGTCATTTTATAGGTCATTCAAAGAACTTCAAGGTGAAAAGAATCTGAACCCTGATTATTACACTTTATCTGCTTGAGTACACCATTGCATTAAAAGCACATAATATTAATTGTGACAAGTCGATATTTTCCCTACATTTTCTGTTTTCCTTACATTAATTTTATTAGAAATAAACCCATCCACCCCCGCCAAAAAACAACGAAATCAACAACTTATGAATAGCTGCAAAAGCATTTGATATTTCTTTCTCTTACCTGATAACCAGCTGCTCGGATAGCATCAACAAGAGCACTCAAACTGTTCTGATTCATAATAGTATCATTATCATCATCAGCCTGCAATCATGAAGTCATTCAACTGAAGTATATTTCTCAACAAAGTACATATCAATAAATTACATTGTCATTATTTAGCCCAAATATCAGATAAATACCAAATTTTCTCTAATGTTGGGTTGTTTATGATCTACAATACAAAAACATGTTAGGGGTGAAACATTTAATCCAATTACATATTGTTTATGGTTCGATTTCACCAGTCAGAGAATTTAAACTTTCAATCACAGCAAAATGTTGAAATAGATCTTTCTTATTTTGGACATGCTTCATAACTGAAGTCAGTTTTTCTCTCAAATTCAGTTTTTAACAAAATGAAAATATGAAACACACACATATAGAATTAATAGGCATGTAAGGAATGCTCCTTTCTTTTTAGACCTATTTTTACTTATAGCATAATATAATAACATGTAATATATTGTGCAAACAGATTTGAATAAAAATACCATATTAAAAGCATCTGAAAACACTCCTTTGCACTTACAGTTATACGGTTTTTAAAACAGTGTTTACTTTTAAAAAAGTTATATAAAGCCAAGTGAACTGAAATATATCATTTATAGGACAGTAACATATTGACAGTAACACAATTTCAATTTTGATGATGTCTTGACTTATTTGAAGAAACCACTTTGCATTGCTTTCTGCATGTAAGGTACAACTGAATTTTCTCTTTCCAGTGAGTAGAATTCTGCCAGCATATATTAGTTCAATTTCCCTTGATATCGATGTTCCTTTTCCTTTAGATACTTTTGGAATATTTCTCATTGCTTTTCACTCAGCCTTCCTAGGATTCCAGTGAAATAGTGCATGAGAACATTTGCACATTTGAGCTCGTATTGCTTACAAAGAAACAAGAATTCTATTCATCATGTTTTGTAGTCTGGATCCTGTGTGTTACCAATGAATTGCCCCCCCTCCGTTCGTTCATTCATGCATTCACTCCGTTCGTTCGTTTGTTCATTCATGCATTCACTCCCTCCATTCATTCATTCATTCATTCATTCATTCCCTCCCTCCCTCCCTCCATTCATTCATTCATTCACTCCCTCCATTCATTCATTCATTCATTCCCTCCATTCATTCATTCACTCCCTCCATTCATTCATTCATTCATTCATTCATTCACTCCCTCCCTCCCTCCCTCCCTCCCTCCCTCCCTCCATTCATTCACTCACTCCCTCCATTCATTCATTCACTCCCTCCCTCCATTCATTCATTCACTCCCTCCCTCCATTCATTCATTCACTCCCTCCCTCCATTCATTCATTCATTCACTCCCTCCATTCATTCATTCATTCACTCCCTCCATCCATTCATTCATTCATTCATTCATTCACTCCCTCCCTCCATCCATCCATCCATCCATCCATCCATCCATTCATTCACTCCATCCATCCATCCATCCATTCATTCATTCCCTCCCTCCATCCATCCATCCATCCATTCATTCACTCCCTCCATCCATCCATTCATTCATTCACTCCCTCCATCCATCCATTCATTCATTCACTCCCTCCATCCATCCATTCATTCATTCATTCACTCCCTCCATCCATCCATTCATTCATTCATTCACTCCCTCCATCCATCCATTCATTCATTCACTCCCTCCATCCATCCATTCATTCATTCACTCCATCCATCCATCCATCCATTCATTCACTCCATCCATCCATCCATCCATTCATTCACTCCATCCATCCATCCATCCATTCATTCACTCCATCCATCCATCCATCCATTCATTCACTCCATCCATTCATTCATTCACTCCATCCATTCATTCATTCACTCCATCCATTCATTCATTCACTCCATCCATTCATTCATTCACTCCATCCATTCATTCATTCACTCCATCCATTCATTCATTCACTCCATCCATTCATTCATTCACTCCATCCATTCATTCATTCACTCCATCCATTCATTCATTCATTCACTCCATCCATTCATTCATTCACTCCATCCATTCATTCATTCACTCCATCCATTAATTCATTCACTCCATCCATTAATTCATTCACTCCATCCATTAATTCATTCACTCCATCCATTAATTCATTCACTCCATCCATTAATTCATTCACTCCATTAATTAATTTATTTATTTATTTTCAATTTAACGGGAATTTCATCCAAGCAAGTACATAAAAGCTGGTAACTCAAATCACATCACATGTCACAATTATTTAAAGTACATTCAAGTTTGCATCAAGTACAGTTCACGTTTTTTGATACATAGACCTGCACTTGTAGAAAACAAAACAATAGACTAGAGCATTACAATGAAAAGTACAGCAATAAGAACAAAGGAGATGATTTCAATTACAGCTGAGTTTGCGATAAATCAAAAAATTAACAAAACAATAGAATACAGGAAACAATAGAAATTACAGGAATATAAAGAAAAAATGAGAATCTTATCAAACAATAATTAAATTGTAAAAAAAAAAAAAAAATCATTCCAACTTGAAAGATTGCTCTTCTCATCATTGCTGAAAGCTGCATCACTTGACAAATTTATATCAGACTTTTTAGCAGTTATACATATTCTATTAACAGAGTTGTTAGCTTTATAAGAACGTTAACAAAACTTTCAAGCAAACCTTTTAGGTCTTCTGGATTTGAAGTTAGCAACTTTAAAACTCAATAGATTCAGCAAAAGGGAATTTTGCTTAAATTCAGCCCTATCGCTAACACTTGCAAAACAATAACACAATTTCATTTACCTAATTCAGTTGTGCAGTAATATTCCATAATCACTGGTATACTTTAGTTGTGCTAATCATTAAAGCATCAAAAGAGTGCCATTATTGATTACTAACATTTTATAAAAAATTACATTGAATAAAGACTTATCGACTATTCTTAACCCTTAACTTGGCAACGTATCTCCATTTGGCTACATAGACTTTATGATGAAATATTTATTATTATAACACAAATCATTTTGATCTGGTGATCTGTATCTTACTTAGAACATCTTTGAAGTATATAATGCTCAGCTGCACCTTCTGACTACAGTGATTAAGTGCAAAAGAAGAAACAAATGGCATGAGATGGCTGACTGCAGAAGGACTCCATCAGTTTGTCCCTTAAATTTAACACATTTTCACATCATAGAATTAGTTTTTTGTATTTATTGTTACACATCCATTTTTTATATGGTATTTAAGAATTAGGTACCTAGAATTGATTTATAGAAGTTGATGAAATAATTTCTAGAAAAGATTCAAATCATAGTATCTATAGAGATACATTGCCACATTCCCAACGAAGTATTGCGTAATATAGTATTTCTATAAGACAGAATGTGTTCTGATAATTTATATAGTACAAAGACTGCAAATGTTTATTCTGTACTTAAAACAATTAGATATTTATAATAAGTCATGTAAATATTTATAATTTAAATGATAATAAATAATAAATAATATTTATTAATATTAACAATATTAAATACAATAAACATTGAATATATAATATTAAATGAAAATACTAATAAATAATTATATATCAACAAATATTTTATTTTCACAATTATATATAACACTAGCTGACCCGGCGAACTCTGTTCCGCCTTAACAGCCGGTCCCATCTTTTTCTCGCGTCGCACTCACTGTGAGAAACTGTACTATCCTTGTTGCACTGCGTACGTGCAAAAACGTGCGTTCTCACACAGGAACGCTGTCGAACGGGATAAACAGTATTCTATGTCCGTCTCCTGGCTCTAAGCTTCCTGCTCACCTCAGCCAAATCGGTACAGCCGTTCTTGAGTTATAAATAGTGTAACTAACACGACTATATATATATAGATAACGGCGAACGAAAGGCGGCTATCATTATCGCCTTCTGTTATCAGTGCGGACGTTACAACAATGGGTTACAACAGGCAACAATGACCGCTAACATGCGAAATCACGCGAAAACGTGCAAAACGTGCGTTCTCACACAGGAACGCTGTCGAACGGGATAAACAGTATCCTATGTCCGTCTCCTGGCTCTAAGCTTCCTGCTCACCAATTTTCAGCCAAATCGGTACAGCCGTTCTTGAGTTATAAATAGTGTAACTAACACGACTTTCTTTTATATACATAGATTATAAAAGAACAGCGTAAACATAAATGATCTACTGTTACATTCTCAAAATCAATGCATCTAAGACTTACAGCTTTTGCGATAAAAGAGACTGAACACTGGATTGATCATCTCTCTGCTGGTTTTGAGCAAAATGTGGCATTCACTAGTTTATTAACCCCACTATTACCAACTGTGGAATTCACTCTCTGTTTCCCTATGTTAGTATGCAATTTGGAAGTATTTTTTCTGGTTTTACTTTTCAGTTTCATGTGCATATTTAAGTTTTGAAGATGTCGAGGTTCGATTTCATTTAGCTATTGGTAATTGCCTCAACAAAAGAGACTGCTGTTGGCTGGATGGTGAATGAAACTAGTGTTCCAACAGAAATGCAGTGCCCTTTCTGTGCAATGAGACTCGCAGCTGAAAATGCAACTTATTCCTTTGAAATATTTTCATGCCACAAAACGAACATGGGAAGATTTGGAGGTAGACAATTCAGAGTGGTTGCAATGCTGAACACAATATTTTATATTGCATCACTTCCTGTGACCAGTATTTTAGTACTACTGTATGGTTTTCATCAAACAAATGTCAATCACAGGGCAGTGAACTACTCCCTTCACTTCATGGATCCTGTAATTGAGGATAACACAAACGTTGAATTCAGATGGCATCCCCTGCACAGAAGATTAAGTCCAGGGGGGTGGCAGGGACATTTTGAGGACATGACTACTCACTCAGCATAGTATCTTTAAAGAAAAAGAGAGAAAAAAGAAAAGATAGCCACTGGTTTTGATGGGATTCATTCTGGGCTACATTGAAAGTTATTGGTAGGAATTGAATTGGGTGCTACTTCTGTAATAAACGTGCATAAATCAGTCTACTAATAACTTTATTTCCTTCAAGCATCTCCATTTTTATGATCCTTGTTGCTTTTGTGCCATATGTTAGGTTGGTAACGTTGAATGGAGTAGATGTCTTAGAACAAGTAAACATCACTCTCCAGTCACAACCAGAAGATCACTAGAATTCTCAGGTTTTCTGATGTCATTCACTATAATCACAAATAAAGAGGAACAAAAGGTATCACTCTAAACACGTTGTATTGTAGTCTCTCTAGACTGCCTCATACTTTTATGAAATTTTAAGAACTTATGATTTTAAATGTAAAGTCCATTTTGCTGTTGTCTTTGTTTATGGGAGATAGCATCCCACCTCTCACGTTTCTCATATCTAGCAAAATGAGAGGGCAAGAAAATGTGCGGATATAATTGTCTGGAAGCAAATGTAGCCCAACAGATGTTACCATGTTTTGTCTACCTGACATTTTTTGTTCATGGTTTTAGGCAATTCTAGATTGCAACTGCATTTCTTTAATGGCATTTTTGAAAATTATGCGTTCTCGAGTCTTGAAGTTGTTAGATGTTAATCATATAGGCCAAAGGTCAAAGTCTCATCAACAACTAGAAAATACACAAGTAAATTTTGTATTAAAATCATTTTGACCTGTAAGTGCTGGATAATGCTGACAACACTTCAAAAGTCTCATAACTCCTACCATCCTCAACATTATTTGCACTTGCCTTGTAACGTGCAGTACCACACTTTGAGTGGCTTCAAGACTCTGGCCAACAAGAAGGTTCAATTTTGGATAGAAAGATATACCCGGTTAGAATTTAGAAACATGCCCACCCCTACTGATGCATTTTCACCCTGGTGTGGGATGGTGGAAACTGACAATTGTGTTGTGGAAAGCAAAAGGAGTGATGTGCGATATTATGATAAAATATTCTCTTTAAGCTGACCGCACATTGGGTTGGTACTGCATGGATGGATGGATGGATGGATGGATGGTCGCACATGCTAGGTCAGAACAGACAGATGAGACAAAGTACACTTCAGACAGTTTTGGAATCAGTTTGGCTCTTTGCTCCAAGTCTTTTAATGTGTGCGATGGCTTCATGATGTTAATAAAGAAGCACTCGCTTTGTGTTCATTTTGAACGTTAGAAGAAGAAAATGAGTCAAGGAGTCAAAGAAAGCCAATTCTAGGTTCATTATGTAAACGGAACGAGAGTGACAAAAGAAGAATTTCACATATCATATTATGGAAGATGAAAAATTATTTTTACTTTAGGATGCCTCATGATAAATATAAATAAATATTTTAAGCATATACAATCATACTGGACTAGAGGACTAAACAATTGCATTAATTTGGAAACATACGAAAATAATGACCACTGACAAGACAAAATAATTTATGCAAATAACACCTACACATTTTTATTAATTTACATTGATTAACAAATCAATTTAGCATTCTAAAATACGGTTTAATTTATTCACTATGCACAAATGTATCAATTTTCACTAATATTACACATTTTCTTACAAATCTCTATTTTGAATTTGGCAGATGTTCATCTTGACACAGTTTAGCTAACCAATTCAATTACACTTCTAAGAGTTGGATAAAAAATGTTCAAAAAAACAAACTATTAACACTATAAAAAAAAAAAAAAAAATTATTAAAATCTTTCCTTCACACTTCTTGCAAAGGTGGGGATTATCCCGTCCTGTGTCACAGAGTCCTGTGTACTCTTATGGGAAATAACTTCATCAACTTATAAAAAAGTACTGTCCATTTCAACCCAGAGAGCACTATTCTTAAGAGCAAGTTTCTTAAATATGTAAGAGGAATCTGTCCGTTCATAATTTTACTGAGCACAAACAATAAACATTAAACAGTTTATGATCACATGACATTAGTCAAAATTATTTTTGTGCTAGCAATTTGATAGGAAAATGTCAGGTAACTTGTAACAATTGATAAAATTATTTTTTTTATTTTGTATTTAAACAGAATGAAAATAAACGCTGATTATTTTTTTTAATTGCAGCGTAGAAATGTTCTTCATATTTCCCATTTGAAAAAGTTAACTAAAAAAAAAAATTCATCAGAATAATTTTCAAGGCAATCTAATGTATGTGAATGTGAATTACTTACGTCAATATCTTCACCACTATTGACAATTTCAATTGTTTGCCCTGGCTGTTGCATAATCTCTGCAGCTTCTTCCTGAGTAAGTACTTCAAATGTGCCATTTACTGAAGGTTTTACAAACTGAATTCCTCCCGCTGCAGCCAATTCCAGTAGACCTTTAATAATAAAATAGTGTAATGTATTATTCATTTTAAGTAACATAAAACACATAACTACATTAAGTCCTGATGCTTCTACAATTCATCAAAACCTAATCTTGTAGTTTCTTAAGTTTAAATTTGAGAGTTGCATTTTCGAGAATTTTTGAGATGATTACTAAATAAAATCCTAAAAGGTCAATGAGATTTCAAAATCTATTAACTAAAAAGTATGCTATTGTATTTTCACACATTCTTGAACAGGGAAAGACACTGTAAAAACATTGATCCTAGCTGACCATGCTTAATCTGAGTACAGTAAACATACGCTTTTATGTTCCTACAATTTACATTTTCCCGGCATTCCAACATTTCTTGTCAATCCCATTAGTTTTTGTATATTCATATGTTATAAATACCCGGCTTTTACAACAGCATAATGGCAATTTTCCCGCAATTTACAACAGTCTGTTTGCCATACAACATCGTCTGGAAAGCACTTTGCATTGCGCACAACAGGCACTGTGATTCCTCTTTCTCACCACCTTGCCGCATTAAAAACAGCCATAACAGAAATAATATTGAAATGGTGTGATATTATAGTTATGAAATGTTACAGGAAGACTAATAATTTTCACTGTATTTAAATCTTCTATTGAGCAGCTAAGCCTATACAAATTTTCATTTCATGTCAATACAGTGGTATTTAAAAAGGTAGAAAAAATGACCAACGTGCATTGGTAGAACAACATAAAGTCAGTTTAACATGAACATTGTGTTGATGCGAGTCACCAATGCTGATGACACCAGCTACATCGATGCCTACGCATATGAGTCACTAAATGAGCGTGGTTAATTAACACTATATCTTATGCGAAACGACACACAAGCGCTCTTCGCAACGTGTTGTTACCAACACTCGTCACCTAGCAGGCTTCAGGCGTAGAAAGCTAGAAAACGCGCTTTATCTGAACTTACGTTGTAGCGTCTTGCTTGGGCTGTGGGTACAACGCACATTGCCATGAGCGCTTGTGTGCCGTTTCACATAAGTAGTATTAATTTGCAACACGTGTTATGTGACTTGTGCACAGGCATCGATGCAGCTGCAGTCATCAGCATTAGGTGACGCACGTCATTTCATTGCAACGCTCATGTGACACAGGCCTAAGAGAGGTAGCCTCACAAACAAATGTTAATTTTACGTCATCTTCCTTCACAATTTCACACTTTCTCATTCTAAAACAAACGTAATTTTTCCCATCCTGTAATAGTTCAAACATCAAAGTATGGAATTTTCCGTATGTTTGCAAGTGTAAATTTGTTTCATTAACACACTTTCTATTATTTCATAAATAAATAAATAAACAAAAAAATTACTAGTTGGAAATCATTACGAACGTCCAAAAACAAACATTTTATTGAGTTAGGGAAAATGTAAACGTCTTGTTTTTTTTTCTTACAGTAGAATGACCATTTCCCTCCCTTCATCCAACAAATGAGTACACTCTTGCATTGTCACAGGCTACCAGCAGTGGATTGCAGGGACACGTGGAAGTGTCATTGCAACATTTAAAATTCACTATGCTTTGGTGTTAATTACACCTTCGATCTCTGATGTCCATTTCCATCAGATTTCTATTTGACCTTGTAATATTGTTTATTATGTACCTAATACCGGATATTAAAGCATATTACAATCCTTATTAGTTGTATGTACCTAAATACATTATACTGTACTCATAGTTTCAAAGAAAAAATCATTTCGCCTTATTTACACTTCCTGCAATTTACACCATTTTCTCTAAGGTCTCATGAAAAGTGTATGAGGGGTTTTACTGTACATAAAAAAAATCTCCAATTTTTTGAATTTGTTATCTGGGAGAGAGTAAAAAAGAAAACTTGTCTTATATCTGGGTAAATGTGGAATTTCCAGAATATTACTATTTTCAAAAGAGTCTACTAATCTCCAGTCCTGTTTTTACAACACATTTCAATCACTAGTGTAAGCTATTTCCCTAATCATTCAAGTTACCTTGTTCTGCAGTCATACTTTCTTCATTTATTTCTACGGTTTTTTCATGAATAATTTCCTGGTCTGTAGATGAAGCTTCAAGGAGATCAACAGAACTTTCTATTTCTTCTACTTCTTCGTCTTCCTGTAAAATTACTCCACTTTGCTGAACATACTGAACTTTGGAAGTAGTGGTCACAGCAGCATCTGCAGTAGGACAAATACAATAGAACAATTTGCATTTTAAATATTTTTAATTTTGTTAGGTATTGTAACAATCTTAAAAGTGGTAGCTGTTGAATAGGGCTTGATCAATAATATGTTCTTGTTTTTGTAATTTCTTTGGCAATAAATTCTTCTTTTTATTTACTCATAGAGAGTAGAATCTCATTAGCACATTCTCAAGGGACCAAAAGGGTTGAAAATCATAACCAAGAAAATATGTTATAGAAAAAATGCTCAATTAGTACTTTTCACAATTCCCTGTTCAGAAGATGGAAGAAAATAGAAACTATTTTATAAGTAAACATCACGCAAATTCACTGAATAACCCGAATAAAAATCAAATTTTATGCAAATAAAACACAAACATGAAAAACAATGCACATTAATGGAGAAAACTAGTGGTGCCACAACCACACATACTTTCTCATATTCATAACTTTTAGAATTTTAAAAAAATTCAGAGTTCAACAAAAACTAGGGCAGCACCATTTTTTAAGAATCCATTGCTCTATCTAAAAATTTGGAGCCTTTTTAAAAGAAACATTTTTTATAAATTGCATTTACTTAAAAAATTATGCATAAACTACAAGTTTTCTTTTTAAACAAAATTACTTTCTTTAAAGATCTAATTTTTTAGAACAGATATCTTTAAGCAAAAAATCTCTATAATTATTGCACTTTCGCAATGTTAATTTTTTTGCAATTTTCAAAAATGTTGAGTTCTCTGAAAATGGAGCATGTGCCATGTACCAAGCTTAAAATAAGCTTTCTTAGTTAAGCATTCAATGAAAAAATTAAAAGAAAAAATTAACTCTATTTAATGCAAAATTACATCAAAACCACTCATACTTAAGAAAAATTGTAGCTGATCTTATTTAAAGATCCGTCTTTGAAGAACAAATTAAGGAAAAAAATCTCCATCTTCCATGTTGTTGTAGGAAGGTATCAACAATATTTTAAACTTTTGCAATTTCCAAACATTCACAGAGTTTAATGAAAACAAATACACGGATGTTTTTAGGAGTCACTTACTCTATCCAAGGAAAAGTTCAATAAAAAAATGTGTAGTTATTTTTGAGAAAATTTTGAAAATGTTGAGGTTACATGCATAGTATCCTCCCAAAAATCAAAATATCCATTTCAAACTTGCAGAACCACAAGATCGGTCAGATCAATTTTGTAGAAAATTGTTTGAAAGGTTTAGTTGCTAGCATTGATCACAGACAGGTAGACATTTTGCTGTCAACTAATATCTCAGCATCAAGGACCCATAAAACAAGGATTGTGACTTCACAACCTGTGCGAATAATAGTAATGTATTACATTTCTTTCACATGCAACTGAAGAGCATAAAACTATTTGGGACATACTGAACAGAGGAATAATGATTGTCACTTACTGTTTGGATTCATTTCAGTCTCTTCCGCTTCTTCCGAATCACAGTTTGCTTCATGTTCATAATTTGGTTCTTGTTCTGGACCTGGAGGCTCCACTTCAATAGACAACTGGCCATCTGCAGTAACCCGCTGAATAACAGTCGCAACTACTGGAACCTACAGAACCCACATTGTTTAATAATAAGACCCAAACAGATTTTCCACAACTTATCATTCTACGAAAATAACTCGTGCACAACTCATATCAACACAAATTACTGTCTTGTCTTTCATTAACCTAAACATTTTACACTAGAATGCAAATATTTATGTTAACGAAAATTCGTACCATCAGTACTACACATATTTCGGCCCAGGAAAAGTTATGCCCCCAGTATTGACATCCATTTATGTCCAGCTCCAAGTTTGTTGTTTCACTCAGAAGATTGGGTCTGTTTCTTGACATGCAGAGCGATCTGTGGAGGCTCTTTACACAACTAGTCTAACATTGCTCAAAGACGGGGCATATTTCTTTTTAATGAAAGTGGAAGTGCAGGTGCAATAAGCACCAATCATCTGTAAGGTCTGTTTGTCGTAACTTTACTCAGCATGTAAACAAATGTACATGGTCATCATTCCTTTTCATTAACTGACGGACGCCCCACTTCATGGCGTAATGCATTATACAAATTAGATTTCTTTCAAAATTGAAATATTTATTAACACACTACACAAACAAACTCAAAATAATGTTCTCTTCTAACTTGAAAAATCAGACACAGAGTGTGACCCTAACAGCAGTGAAGCTGTCAATGGTACCCTTTGAGATAACCAGTTAATTCGTTAGCCAGGTCATCGCCACATCTCCGTGTAAGTGGACTATGTCTATAATGTATAATTATATCAATGTGTTTCCTGTTTCACATGACACCACAGTTTTGAAACACATTTTTGACCAGTTACAGTTCCGTTCTTTTATGAGAAGGTTCTGCAAGTGCTGTATTTGTTTTGTTGCTGAAACCAGTAGCGTAAGTTCAACCAAGGATGCCTTTCGACCGAGCAGGGGCTGCACCTTTGGGCACCTTTGCAGGGGCCCCTAATTAAAGACGTGCCATTAATTTAACTTTGTGATTATAAACTGAATTTTAGGAGTGAAAATAATTACAATATATTATTACAGAAAATAAATTATTATTTTCGCAATTTAATGATATAATATGAAATTAAATTTTGGTATTTTCTTCGGATTTACGATTTTATCAATGCCAGTAGAAATATTGTTTTCAACCACATCGCTTTTCGTGCTCAATTGATAAAATACTTCAATTACTCAGTCTTGTGCCATTGTACTTCCTAAATAATTTTTAATCAGTTTTAATTTTGAAAACATTCTTTCAGCTCTGGCAACCCTGACAGAAAACGTCAAAAATAATGTCTATATTGTGCACACCTTGAAAGAACTTATTATAACGAGTAATGTTCAAATATTAATAAGCTTGCAAGACCTTTAACAGATCTTAAGTTTTCAAATTCAACTCTTTAAACAAATTCTCAAAGACAATAAATGAGACAAGTTTTCTGTACTATCTGCATAGTGTTTTGAGAGAGATTTTTGTGCTTCTTCCTAAATTTTATTGTCCAAAAGAGCTATCAAAACTTGTGAATGAATAGCTTTGAAAATTGTCATTGTATTTTTCAATCGCTCCAACTGGTTAATGGCATTATCTAGGCATACATAGTAAACATTAAGTTTGTATTTTTGTTCGCCTCAGTGATCATCGCATAGTTCGTCCAAATGTGGTTTCGGTTTCTTTACTCGTTTAGCACTAAATTTCATTTCTAGTTTCCAGACTTTGTATAATTCAATTGCATCTCTCTTGCATAATTGCATAATTCTATTGCATCAAGTCATCATCAGAGATTATGAACAGTCTTTAATTCTTTGCAAGCTCCTTCAAGTAAATTCTGTGCCATTTGTGAATCCAAGTCAGGGCTTTGAAAGTATATCGAAACAGTGTTAGTTGACGTTAGTATTTTGGATTGCAGTACCACATAGAAAACAAATTCAAAATTTTCCATTTCCTTTTTCAAGTTACAAGCTTCATTCACTTCAGACGTTTTTTAAAAAAATGTAATTCTTTTCAAACCTCGCAAAATCTTAAAATATCCAAATCTTATTGCTATTAAGAAATCGTTCTGTGATCATCTGGTAGGAAAAAGTCGTTTTAATGCAAGATTATTTCTTTTTTTATCTAAATCGATCGCAATTAATGTTCCACCGATTAATGCTATAACCCAAGAAAAAAAATTGTTCCAGCAAATGGTACAATGTCTGTGAAGGGATCTAATATCTCATACATGGCATCATTAAGCACAAGATTTAAATTATGAGCAGTGCAATGCACAAACAAGGCATGTCCAATATTTAAGAAGAATAAATTTTTTTTCCCTTTCTGTTTGTGATGCATAGTTTGGAAAAAAATTTTTTCCCCTCGAGTCTTATTAGAGTGACACTTCCTTTTGATTTAATATTCACTTTTCCCTGTTCCTCACTTATTTTTAAACATCTGTTTAAACATTCGACAGGGGCTCCTGAAAGGCACTACCGTCATCGAATTATTGTCAGGGTTTGCCGCATGAGGTCGCATTACTTAATAATAACTATGCATACAAGAACTTCTTAAAGAAACTCTCAGCAAATAATTTGCTTATTTTACCAGGAAATTGTTTTCTATGGAAGAATTCCTTTTTTAACACTGAAATTTACTTCATGGCCCCCAAACAATCCCATGATAGCAATACTGTAAAAGTTTAAATGAGAAATATTACTGATGGTAACATCGTTAGTTTATGTGTTGGAACCATAGGAACACTGTTTGTACTACCTTCATCAATCAAACTTTCTCACCCAAGATGGCTCCCATTCTCTTTTATTTCCTCTTTCTTCACATTCATATCGCATATTCAGAAATTGTCAACAAATGAGTTGTGTGTGTAGGGTCTGCCACTTCTTCTCGTACCCTTCTTCAGTGAATTGATAAATACGAACACTGTCGAATTTAATTGTGTTTTACACGAAAGTAATGTTAGATGTTACTAAATTAGCTCAATGTTGAAAAACATCGATAGTTTTTAGTTGATATATCATTAACATCGATGGTTGCTAACTTGGACGTTTTGTTATCGATGTCGCATAACTAATAAAAATGCCAAATTACTTGTAGGTTTTCTGAGTACATGCAGAATGGTACTTTTTCCTTCTTTACTTGCTATTTTCCCTCAAATTAATATCTCTTTAGAAAATGTAAAAAAGGGGTCCATGAATTTGACCCAAAAAGGAACTAGAGGTGCTACAGAATGGTGCAGACTTTCTTGTAGCAATTTTTTCTAGTTTCCTTGGTGTGGTCTGACTTTAAGGTGTATTCTCTGGCCAGCTGCCATCTATCATCACTGAAAGTACATTTTCCTGACTTCTTAACTTTTTCATAACTTAATAGGAGAACCGAAATATTACTTAAAGAATATTAAAGAAGAGTAAAATCTTGTCCAAAATAGAAATTTTCATTGAAAATTTTGAAGCTGTTTTTAAGAAAATGTCGATTAAGCAATACTGTAAATGCGAAATTTGAAGCTCTTTTTCACAGGAATCTATTGAGTTTTCAAAAAACTTCATTTGAAGTCCTTTCAAGCACTTCCACTCACAAATTTAATAATATATATTTGGAAGGTTGTTGTTAATTGGAAATGTGTTAATGGCGTGAGAGATATTTAAACAAAATTACGTTTCTGTAATTTTTGAGAAAACTAGACACGGAAATTAACTTTATGTCATATTAAACAGTGGAATTAGCACTATCCACTGGAGAAATTTAAAGAAAAAAATTGGAGCAATTTTTTAAAAAACTGCCCTTGAGCATTTCTGAAAATTTGGAATTTTGAGCTCATTTTTACAGAATATTGTTGATTTTTTGAGAAACTTTATTTGACATTATTTAACGCACATGTACTCATAAATCTAATATTGTGAAGAAATTGCCTCTAAGGTAAATATTACCAACGTGAGACACATGTAAAAAAAAATTTTGTAATTTTTGAAACAACAAAAGAATAGAGCAATATGACGTTTATGTCATCACATAGAGTTGGTTGGGCACTAACACTACCAAACATTTAAAGAAAAAATTTGGAGCAGTTTTTGAGAAAGAACAGAGGTTTTTGTAATTAATCAAAATTGCAAATATTTCACGCTATATTGCACAAAAAAAATGTAAAATTTTCAACAATGTGTACATGTCCTTCATGAAAGAACTATTTATAGGTAACAAATTTCATTTGAAGGAAAAAATCTCTTCAATTTCTTAGTTGTACGATGGACGGACGGACGGACGGGCAGACAGAGAGACGGACGGAGAGACGGACGGA
>BLKR01009704.1:0-42500 GCA_011170035.1 Teleogryllus occipitalis
TTTAATATCTCTTTTTAAAAAGAGATTTCATGAAACAAAAATTTCTAGCGTTAATATTTGTTTTCGACAATGTTAATAGGTATTTGTTTGCAATTTTCAAAAATTCAGATCGTTCGCCCAAAATTGAACATACGCCACCTTTAAACATATTGTGCTTCGAGGAATAGATTTACAGAACAATTGGAGCTCTTTTTGAGGAAATTATGTAAATATGATGGGGTTTGGTGTAAAGTACCTTCAGAATTAAAAGATTCGTTTCAAATTCGAAGATTCGTAATATTAGCCAGATCGTTCAAGGAATATCCATTTTGGTGAAAATCGTGTTTACTTTAGGCTCTAAAATTACTCACACGAAGACGGATTCACAAAGAGGTTTTTTGGAAAATCACTTTTTCAGGTTCAAAAAACAAGCGTTTTGACAGCCTTGTGTATAGAAAATAAAAGAACAATACCAACAATCCACTTTTTTCGAACTAGCTACTTACAAAACGTGTTTTCTGTGAAAATTTCGACACTTCCTCCTACGGCATTACGTAACTCTTTACACGTGGAGGTAAAAAATTCCAGAGTTACTGGGATTTGAACTCGGATCCCTGTAGTCTGTAGGTCTGGCTCGACCGCACTGAGCTATCACCGGTATTTCTCAAAACGCTGTCCAAGCACACTTATTACGTTAAGAATAGTTACGTGATATTCATTGCACTTAGATTTTTATTAGAGAAATGTTCTACATGTGTCAAAGATATCAAATTCACAAAAATAATGCAACCGCATAAAACCCACGCAACTACATAGCTCATTTTACTAAGAAATATTTTCAACCAGAAGCCGTGGTCTTTAGAACCCTCTGTGGACGTCGTTCCCGGTCTTATCTTTCGGCGACTATGGCCAAGGTTGAATTACGTCACAGATGAAAGTTGCGATAACGCTAGAGCTCAACACGGGCGCGCGTGCAGACGTTCTGAAGCCAGAATCGCAATAGGGGCATTTTTGTAAGACATTCATAAAGACATTACCACTCTAAAATAAGTAGTGGCGCCTGAAAACACATGCTTTATGTGATATTTATAATGAATACGAATTATTATAACTATACAATTAACCGCAAAATTGTTTCTACCCGCAAAAATTATTCGCCGTAGATGAGATTCGATCGTACGCGCCTAACCTTCTTCAACAGTACGCTTACCTGCTATACCACCGAAACTCTTATAACTTTGTCTCTCGCAAAGATGATTTTAAACTGTCATGTATCACAGATTTGACTAAAAAAGAACGTGCGGCGTTTAGATGCTTGTGTTAACTACAGACGGACAAACAGACGTTTTGTCGTAAATAGATTTTTTAGTAACAAGGACTTACAAAACATGGATTCTGTCTACAAACGTATTGAAGTAATTCACTATATACAAGAATAACATTTATCTACTTTTGTCGTGACCAGTGATCGGAATTTAGACGTTTTTGTCGAAAAATCCCCGTCTCCAGGCGCATGATTACAATACTTTTTCTTCTTACTACATAGTTACCAGAAAGGAAGAAAAAATTGTTTTTCATTGTTTCTATTCCACAAAAATTTTCAATCAATTCCAAAGGTGAAATAATCAGTAAATATTAAAAAGAGATTTATTAACAATATGAAATGAAATACAATAAGAAAGGAATCTTCTGTTCTTTACGTTGTATTCTTAACAAATCTATAGGAAAATCATAATAAAGGCATTATTTCAACAACATTCGAATATTATTGTTAGAATCTATGGGGAAACTGTTAATGCCGGGTCCTGGTAACGTAAAAAGGGTTAACTAATGTTGTGAAATGTAGAAAAAAATCCTTTAACTCGTGTTGCCAGAAACCAATGTTTTGTGGGTCGTTGATACAGAAAAATTCAACGACGGCGAAAAGCCTGTATGTTCGTGTGTCTGTTGATGTGTCTGTTCTTGTGTCTGTTCGTCTGAAAGAATTATTTATGGACAACAAATTTCAATTGAAAGAAAAATCTGTTTTCAATTTTAGAGTTGTAGGAAAACGCCGAAAAAATTCAAACTTTTCCAATTTTCGAAAATTCAGAGTTTACAGTGGACATAGAACGTATGTCGCCTTTATAGGTGTATTTTACTCTATTCTTAGAAGAAATTTACAGAAAAAAATTGGGGTCGTTTTTGAGAAACTTTTGAAAATGACCGACGGCTTCATGTAATGTACCCTCAAATTTTAAAGAATGATTTTTAATATCTCAAATTTCAACTAGAATCACATCGACAAGGGATTCTTCAATTTGGAAAAGATCGTACGATCTGTTTAGGCGCTAGTAGTGTTCACAGATGGACGGAGAGACGGACAGACGCAGACAGACTGACGTTTTGCTTTCAATTGGTGTTTTGGCATCAAAGACCCACAAAACAGGAATTATGGTTACATCACGTGTTAGAGATTTTTTCTCTTAATCTAGTAACTGGATTTATCCACTCCTCTGTTTTCAGGGCCCGGCAATACATTTTTTCTGCCGAAAATTCGCCGTTTTTTTCGCGGAGCATTACATAACTTTCTCTATATTTTGTCTATTACTCCGTATGTATGTGGGTATACGAGAAAGTAAAATGTTACGTAATTCTACGGAGGAAATCGGCTAAGTTCGAATCCCGACGAGTGGAAAATATTTTCTGCTGCAGTATTTGCATATTTTCTGCTGGTCTTTTCTTTTGGTTTCTTTTTTGCAGGTCCACATAGTCCGTATTGAATATTGCGTAGCAATTACGAATAATACGTGAAAATATATGCTGTTGAGGTAACACTTGTATTGAACATAAAACACTTTCTAAATAGTATGTATAGTAAGATAAACTTTATTTAGGTGAGTAAACTTAGACCATTCACTTTGATTCTCTAAATTAAAACTTGACGTAACTGAGAACAGTGTCGTCATAAGAGTTATTATGATACATATATCCTTTATTTTTAAAATCTTAGGCCCCGAAACGCGCCTCGAATTAATTATTAATATAATAGCAATAGCTATTTATATATAATATAATTTCATAATTAGTTCCAAAGAACCGGAACGCCGTTCCGTCGCGTGCCAACAGAAATCAAGCCTTTTATATACAGGATATGCGGGGAAGAAATGTCGAATCTTCGAAAAATAGCTGTTAAGACAATTTTAAGCTTATTTTGTCTAATAAACTACACGGATATTCCAAATGGCTAAGCCGCAATAAACATTCAAAAGTTGGTTTGAATATATGTTTTCTAGGCAACTATTTGCGTTGTAGAAGCATATAAACACTTCATTAATATCTAAATTGTTTATGATTAACAAAATAAATGAATACATTTGATCCGAAAGAAAAATTAACCTAAAAATAAAAAAGCACCCAATTTCCACAGTCCGACTGCTTTTTTATTTCTCGGTTAATTTTTTTCTGAACTAATATACTAATTTATATTGTTAATAATAAACATGTTACATGTTTCTGGTCAGTTTACATGATTCTAGCATGCAAAGTTTTGCGTAGAAATCAGATTTTCAAACCAACATTTGCGTGTTTATTGCAGCTCAGTTATTCAAAATATCTATGTAGTTTATTAGACAAAGTATGATTAAAATTGTTTAAACAGCTTTTTTCAAACTCTAGACGTTTCCTTCCCCGATACACTGTATATCCATGCCTCTTTAAAACCAAAAACAATAATTTGCGTACTGCAAACTAATTAATTAAACCCATGGCAGTAGAACTGTTAACATAAGTACTGTCACGCATCTTTCGCAGGATAAGGAGTAAAATTTAAAGAAAAATTATAGTTCACATGAATTTTGACAAATTGCGTCTTACTTTCTATGATATTCAAATGGTAACATTATATTACAATATTCAATTGGTTAACAATTTCGGCTAAAGAGTCTTGTTTGATAATTCTCCAATTTCGTATTGTAATAAGATATCTTATGATACTCATGTCGTAAATAACTATTTGACAACTATTGTGTTTAGTGCATGTGTCTAGCAGGTTTTGTATTATTCTGAGAAACTGGATCATACGAATCACGTTTACTACGTTATTCACACAGGAGCACATGAATCTCAAAAAAGTATTTAATAATATAATCCTTGCTGATGAATCAACGTTTTATTGATGATTTTTAATTTTGAAAATTTTCATTAGTTTGGATGTTTAAATATAGGTATCACATGTAATTACATGTCTGTTAAACACGATAGCATTATATGAAGCAAGAAACATTGTTTTTCATTTGATCATTCAACTTCATCAATCACTCAAAATTACTTTAATTTTCTCTGCTTATCAGTTTTTTAATCTCAGATCTTCGATGAAGACATGAATCAAAAAACATCGTAGATATTTGAGTGTTATAAAAATAATAACGTGAATAAATGCTTATATTTATTGAATTGGTTTTATAATAATCTGTAAAAACATGGGTTTTCTGTTGGTTTTGGGGATGTTGAAAACATTCAAATAGTAAAGGCAATGTTAAGCTGGTGACCTTTAACTTTGTTTATTTGATATTTTTCTTAGGGATAGTTTATAATGGTTAAACGTTTTCAAAGAGTGCACATTAGATACCTCGAATGGCCCGTTTCCGTTTAATAAACCGCTACGTTCTCCCTGTACAGACGGTCGTGCAAAATTCAAGGTTTTGATAGATTCGTAGAATGGCGGCCAACAAACCACCTTCGAACTCTGACGATACTGAAATGTAGTCTGTGTTGGGAAGGTCATATCATTTGACCACCAAGTTCGTTCTATGTATTTTCACTGGGAAATGCTAGAGCATTGATATTTACTAAACTGTAAACAAACGCTAAATCTCTTTGAATTGTTATAACATCTGTTTTGCTTTCTTTTAGTAATATCAACTCGTTTTACCAAATACGTGAGTTTGTTTTATTTTTACACGCTACAATAATTTAATTTTACGAGTATTTATTTTCAAGCTTTTAGGAATTCATGAAATTTCATTGAAAGGTTCGCCAATCTAAAACCCTTTTAAATGTATATTAAATATATTAATGTTGTTTAAAAATATGTATTAACAATGCGTAGATTTAGCACATAAAGCTCTGATTTGAATAGTATACAATGAAATCATCAAATTAACAGTTTTAGAAAGGAATGATAAATTGAATTGAAAATATTAACTTAAAGTTTATATACGTTTATTTAGAAATTTCTATACTTGTGTAAATATTGTGATGTGTGATCCTACTCATGTGATCTTTCAAAACACAAAATTGAATATTTTTGTCTTTGAAAACCTTAACACTACATTCATCCAATCCAGTGCAGTTTATAGCAAACAGCTAAGCAATATGTTTCCCTATTTTTTAATGGTAATGGGTAAACAAGAGGAACAAATAGTTTCTGACTCTCGATGTTAACAGAGGACTTAAAAAAATTAATAATACAGTTATTCGGTTGCTCAGCATCCCTTTGATAGAAAAACAGAAACAAATGTTTGGGCGTAATGCACCTTGAAAAATATTTTCTTTATAATCAATTTCTTTCCTATTTGATAAATATATCGACTTGCAAATTGTAGGACTTAAAAGAGAATATAAAAACCAAATAAAAGTTATGCTCATACTCGCCGTAAAAATACGAATTTAGCATAATTAAATTGGCCACAGAATTTATTTACAAGCAAGTGCATTTTAAGCGTATGTGGCAGGCAAAAGCGCGGCATTGGAGAACTGTTTTTTTCAGTATGCCCATCCCACGCAATTCTGCTAGCGCGAATGAATTAAGCGCAAACAAATGGGGTCTACTAAGATGTTAATTTCTTATAAACAATTACATATATCTCGAGAACGAGATATAATAGCACCGAACGGATTCCGGAATTTTGCATCACATTTAAACGCCACTCAGATTAGACAATAAAAAAATTTGCAACAATTGCAAATTTATAAACAATTTCCAAATTTTGCAAATCTAAAGGGGGGAGAGTCTCCCGATGTCACAGAACCAAAAACAGCGAATTAACAATTTTGCAACAATTTATAATTTTATAAACAAATTCGAAATATGCGTTAGAACGGCCGGGAAGGCTCCGCAAATTGTGCCTGAAATGAATATCTCAAAATAGCAGTTTGTCAGGAGTTACAAATCGATTACTAAAAGTTAGAATAATTGTTGCTAAAATGATAAATATTTACTGGTCTATAGATAATCATTCTGGACGGAAAACCCCGCTTAGAAATATTTTTTTCGTCGTGGCGTACGCGCAGGCAAACTATTTCTTTCGGCAGGGAAATATGACGATATTTATGTCTCGTACGTAAACGAACCCGCCCCTCTCCCCCTGAGACAGCGTTTTTTCTGCCCCTTGGGATGTTGCACCAATCACAGACAACTGTGGTTCTACCTGCTAGCGATTGGTCAACGCGTCCCTCCCCCTGCCCTCCCCCAGCCCGAGGGGTGTCCAAGTTTGTCGGCGCGGTGTGGAAGATAGAATTTTGAACGACATTTTTTCTGAGGGAGAGGGTACAATCCCGCCTGAGATATGACATAATATTCTGGGGAAGTTCATCCTTTAGTTCCCAGTCATTTAGATTGCAAAAGAAAATTATACGAATAATGAAAAAATCCCATCCACGTGATCCGTGCAAGCCTCTTTTCATTGAGCTTGGAATCTTACCATTGCCTTGCCTATTTATTTATGAGTCTGTAGTATTTGTCAAAACTGACTTACTTAACGGTGGGAACCTATTTTCATGTAATACTGATAATAATAGTTACAATACTCGACGTAGAAATCATGTTCATCAAGTGTCAGTATCAATAGCTCACTACAAGGAATCCACATACAATACATGTACGCTACTTTACAATGTATTGCCAGATGAAATTAAACAATTAAAATTGGTACACAAGTTTAAATTAAAAGTAAAATCTTTTCTGCTGCAAAACTGTTTCTATACAATTAGAGACTATACTGATCGCCAAAAAGAAACATAATGTTTAATTTAACAAAAACAAGATATAGTATAATGAATTAGTTTACATTTGCATTGTATAATTGAAAAAAAAAGACTCTATATGCCTGTAACAAATAATGTACTTCCGGGTCAATGACCCCCATCTCGATCAGGTTTTTGTCCAGTTTGCCTGATCCATTGAGCAAATGCTGAGATGGCCCCTTGATTTGCTTCTGGACGTAAATGTAGTTTCACTATGCGCACGTTTTGTTGAAGTTTCCTTTGCTTGTAGTGGTAGTAGAGATTAGTGTGAGTTTCTATTTTGTTAACAATACAGAAAAATCAAGTCTGTTCGTTTCTTTACCGTTAAAAATAAGTTATCTATAATTTGGCAACGAAAATATCTAGTTTTTGAAATGTTAATTTCTCGCTTTTTTAAATTTGTTATTATTATTATTACTATTATTATTATTATTATTATTATTATTATTATTATTAATTTTTCAATTATTAATAGTTAAATTGTTGGGAAGGGATTCTGAAACTCAAGAAAGCGTGCGCAGATGATTTTCTCCCCCATACGTCACTTACAGTTTTTGACTCTTTTTGACTAAATAAATAAATACGAGAAAAGCGCCTGGGGAAGAATACATATTAAATACTTTAGAAGATCCATTTACACCATTTTCACTCTACACCATCGCAATTCCGGTACCTGGAAAACATCTTGGTGAAGGGAGGTGTCAACGGCGAGCCCCAGAATAAATTTCAAAATCGCGGATGGAAAAAATTATATATTTTAATATATGTGAACATTTTCTGTTCTAGCTCTCCTTTACCCGGGAGCACAGTAGGGCACGTCAAATTTTTGAAAAACTAATTGAACATTTACTATATTGCATCAATTCCACATCTGTTCTTTCCCGCAACAGATATTGAAATAACATTAAAATGTGATTATGGAAACCTTGCTGGAAACGAATGCTGAAGTTTCCAGGAAGCGATTACGCATGGTTTTCATTTTTTTCTTTCGCGCTTTACAACGTACTTACGTAGTGCAGAGAAACTATTGCAATGCTGCAGCAAAAATTTTAGTTTTTTTTTTCGGAAATATTCGTATTATCGGGGCCTGCTATCGAGAAAGTGGAACTGTTTGCTGTATGTAATAAATTACTACATCTTAACAAGTGTAGCCGGAATTCATGTATTCGCATTGTGGGTCTTTGATACCGAAAAATTGTTTGACAGCTATATACAATGTCTGTCCGTCCGTCTGACTGTTCTGTGACAGATGAAGCTAGCGGGTAAACCGTAGATAGGTTTTATATCAAAACGTATATTTCCCAATCGATCAGGTTGATGTCGCGATCTCTTTATTTTGAAAAGGATATTTTAATTTTTTTGGGGGTGGGGTAAAGCCTTAACAACATTTTCAAAATGTTCTCCAAAATGATTAAAAATTCTTTGTTTAAATTTGTTCTTGTATATAACAAAAATAATTTATAAAAATGGCATAGGTCTCATTTTCGAAAATCTCAAAAATTCATGAAATGGAATCGATTTTTTTTCGGAAGCTTCCCACAAATAATATTAAACAAAAAGTGTTCTTTAAATGAAATGTGTTCTGCAAAGTTAGATCTTTAAATAATCTACAAATTTTCTATAATTAAAAACAACTCATCATTGTAGAATTCACGACCGTTAATAAGTAGTAGGAAAATGGATCACGGGATCGGTCAATTAATGGATTACACTAGTTTGCCAACGTTTCGGAATATTGATGGAATAAAATATTCCGAAACGTTGGCAAACTAGTGTAATCAATTAATTGACCGATCCCGTGATCCATTTTCCTACTAAAAACAACTCTAAGTAATTTTCACATAATTTGAAAGATAATGTTCTAAAAATAATTTTCTTACGTCCCCAAATTTTTCTTTCAATATTTTATGGAATAGAAAAATCTACGTTTATAAAAATGGCTCATTTTTCATGAACCCTCCACATTTACTAAGTCGAGAAACTATATATTCATGATATTTTTTTTTACTTAACGAAATGTGTTTTTAAAAACTGAATCGACTTTGAGCTAAAAGTAGATCAAAAGACGCCTGAATGGTGCAGCTCTAATTTTCGTTGAACTTTCTGAAATTTCGAAAATGCAAAGTTAGAAATATTGCGAGAAAATATGTGCTGATGTAGCAACACTAGTTATTGACTTAAATCTCTTTGATGCAGGTCTGTGGAGTTATTACTTTTAATGCAGTACCACACTTACCGAGGTTTGTCACGATGGTTTATAATAAACGGCCAAAAAATGTCATCTATCCTTAGGATGTTACACGCACACTAACACACACACACAAAATGATAATAATAATAATAATAATAATAATAATAATAATAATAATAATAATAATAATAACAATAATATTCCTACACAGACAATTTCTCTGTGAGATTTTGCTTCAAGGTGTGAAAAGCTGCCTGTTTGTTCATGTAATGATTTTACAAATTCAATCCATTTAACACATAAATATTGTGTGTCATGTTTTAGAAGTCAATCTGCTCTTCATTTCGTGCACTATTAATCCTTAATTAATTTGAACACGTCTTTATATTCGATCATTGTGTGCAGTTGCTGATTTTCAATCAAAACTGCACGAACACTTGTTTGTAGTCAGCACATCTGGAGGCTCAATCGAAGGCAGCAGATGCGCAAGCGTCTTTTCCAGACGTGGCCCAGCAACAGCTGAGGGTAGAAAGGTGGGGTGAGATGAGAATCAGAGCCTTAGAATTCAATCTCCGTTACTTTCACATATCGTCTGAGGTGGCTTAGAGCATCAATTGATGTCACCATAGTGTGTCAGGCCTGAGGGTCCTACATAGCTACATAGCTCGATCGAATTTAGCTGACGTGCGAAAGAAAATTCTAGCAGGTGGCTGATCTGATCAGTAGAATTCCAGAGTTGCTCCACTCAACACCAGGATAATGCTGGAGAAAACCCTAATAAATAGGGCCGCGCACGATCTTTGCTTCCTCTTCCTTGTTCTGTCCTTACCACTTCCTTACATACACTTGCACTTACATGTGCTACACTACCACACATCTCGGGAGACTAGTCCGGAGCTTCGGGCTTGTGCCGTCTGGAGCGATGCTCCGATGGTGGGAGATACCTGGGTAAGGAAAATCCCGCGAAGGTGACGTGTAGGACTCGCGGCGGATCTCACCGTTCAGCGCGGGAAGAACACCGCCACTGTCCATGATAAAAACATGAATTATTCTTCTATATGGGCCTATGGCCAGAATGACCGTAGTCATTACCGCGTTCTTGAGCTCCAAATGAGATTTCAATGCACATTTATTCACAGAAATCCATCCATCCATTCGAGACTCGAATCTCTAAAACTGCGAACGACAACTGGAAAGCAACCTAAAGGAAACTCAAGGAGCGGCAAACATGAAGCGACAAACATGTTTGTCTGAACACATTCTTAAGAAAAAGTGCATTGTAGGCTACTAAGATACAAGCAATCGACGAGAAAATGTCATTTTTTGGGGTCACACACAGTATAAGTCATGCTAAACAAACTAGTGGTGCTGCACCAGTGCATATTTTCCTGCTTTATTGGCGATTTTTGAAAATTCAGAGAGGTCAAAGAAAATGAGATCTACGCCATTCTATTAAGTGTCCCTTGTTCTTTCTGAGAAAAAAGTTTCAAAAATTGAGTGTTTTTTTAAGAGAATGTTTTTTTATAAATTGCATAAAATTAAAGCATAAATTACGCAAAAATACTCTTTTTTCAAAAAATTGTATATGACATTTTTAAAGATTTATTGTTTTGAGAATAGATTTTGTTCAAGACAAAAATATCTGTTTTCAATATTGTAGTTTTGTGATGTTAAGTTTTTTCAATTTCTTGCAATTTTCGCAGTTTTCCGGATATTGGACTAGCACCATTTTCTTTACCGTTCTTTGTTACATATGAGAAGAAAATTTTAAAAAAGACTTTGGAACCGATTTTGAGAAAATAATTGTTTAGAATTATTTATATTTTACACAAAGTTACGAACAAACTTCTCATATTTTCGAAAAATTGTACATGACCTTATTTCAAGATCTGTCTTTGAAGTACATATTTAATTAAGAAAAGAATCTCTGTCTTCAATATTGTAGTTGTAGGAAGATGCCGAACAAACTTTTAAACGTTTTTAAATTTTGAAAAATCACGGAATTCAACGAAAATGAGACCGCCATCATTCTTTTAAGTCTTTTTTTTACGATCTGAGGACAAAGTTCAACCAAATTTCTTCGGTCATTTTTGAGAAAATTTTGAAAATGTTGAGGATTTATATAAAGTACCCTCAAAAATCAAAATAGTCGTTTTAAACTCAGCGAACCTCAAGTTCGTTTATATCACGAATTTCCAACACGGTCGGTATCGGCCTCCTCGGAGGTCAATGAAATTTTGAAGTGAGTCAATAATGATCTAGGAGTTGATTGAGGGTCTATAGCTGAATGTACTGTGTGTGACCCAAAATATTGGCAATTGATACGTATAATCAAAATACTATTGACTACAAATATATTAAATGAATTTTATAATTAATTGTTTTCTGATATAGAGTCACAAAACATGTAATAAATTCGCATCTGTTCCTTAGCGTAGTTAGGTTGGTGTCTACCGTGCACAGCACCGGTTCTCTGAAAGAAGGGCCCGCGCGGACGGATGTCGGCAAAGAATGAAACAAATTGTACCCTTTGCTTATTTTAACCAATGCACCAGCCATAGTATTATCAATTAGATTTAAAACAATTATATATTTTTTTAAATTTAGAATCACATCAATATCTAGGTCATTAGCGACCACTATTGGAGTTAACGTTATGGTAACTGTGGAAATGAAACGATGTGGTGATGACAAAGGGTGAAAGGACGAACACAAATACAACCATGCCCGAGGTGGGACTCGAATCCGTGACCCTTCGGCCCGAGTTCGCTACGTCTATATTGCCTTAGCGATCTCGGCCACCGGATTGGTAGTTGATGTTTTGTTACAGACAGCAGCCCCATTGCGAGTTTCTGCGCCGGGCATCCGAAAACCTAGCTAGCTAATTGCTTAGGATATTTACAGACTCAACAAATTATAACGATGTTTTTACGACGACATTCTATCGTGGAAGAAAACTCTCTTGCACTGGAGAAATGTTGATCCCAGTTAAAAACGCTCAACATTTTGTAACCATTGCTCAACAATAAAGATTAGAAAGTTCCTACAGGCGGAAGCGTCATCGATGATTAAAAATCTAGATATTTACTAAAATATTGGTGTGCGAAATTATTTTTAAGAAAGTTATGTGCAATTATTTGTTGTGATTTTGTGTGCTATTTTACAGAGAATCGGCTGGGGGTCCATAAGGCTAACAATTCTTTTAAATGAGGTCGATGAACGAAAAAGTTTAGGAATCCCTGCTTTATATCAATCGAAGAATATCAATTTTGGGGAAAATCTTCTGAACGGTTTAGGCAGTAGCATTGTCCACATGCAGACAGACTTTTTGCCGTCAAAGTACCCACAAAGAATGGATTCTGATTACACATCGTGTTAGATGAAGCAATTTATTATATATTATCCACTATTTCGTTACGAGGGCCCAGCGATGAGTGTTTTTCTGGTGAAAATTCGTCCTTTTCCGGCGCACTATAGTTATAACTATCCTTTCTCTTCTAAGGAAGTTAAGCGAGAAAGTAAAAAGTTCATATGAACATGTCCAAGGTAGAGCTAGTTGACTCTACAGTATTTTAGAATTTTTTTGCGCAAAAGTGTCCTGTCCTGCTGCTGTACACCGCCAGCTTCCGAGATATATTTCGGGAAATGTCAGTTGTCATGTAAGATAGTTTGAAAGTAGATTTAAGGAGTATATTACAAACTGGTGTCTATCTTCACAAATGAAGTATAAATGGTATATGAACGAGGACTCATCAGGGAACTATGCGCCCTCACATGACATGAAAAGTTAATAACGAAATCGTCTAGAATGTTTTCACTAGTTACGAACTATTCGTAAATTGCTTTCACACATAATGAAACCCGATGAAGCTTCTTTTGCCCGGGAACGTCACGACGCACTCATCAGGGCCCTCATGTGAGGGCTCATACACCCTCACATGAGGGGAAAAGTGCGCTGATGTAGACGGCGGAATCTTCGAAAATGTTTTGAGGCCTATCTCAGTTGAGAAAATAATACCGTTTTACAGACAGTGATTTATATCTCGAAGACACTTCAAAATAAAACACACCTAATTCTATACAATGAACAAAATCTATCTTGGAATTACTTAGGATCTGGACACATGTTCACGCAAACATTTTTGCTGAGAATGGCCGATACTGAGACCTCCCAATATATTGGCGTTTCCTTCTGGTACGTCCTGCATATTTCAGATCTCGTACTCATAAATATTTCCTTAAGCTTCACAAATTGTATTAAAAGTATGGTAGACAAAATTGAGTGAACATTTCATTTAACCGGTTGATGTACTTTTAGTTTTTGTAATATAGATACTTTTGTCAATGATTCGTTAAAAACTGCCTACATTTTTCGACTTGTCTTAATTTTCTATTTTCTACTAGTTTAACCGAAATAAATAAATTGAAACGTCTTTGAAGGACATTAGCCGAATAAACAATTTTAAAGAACAAAATGAGCGGTTTTTGAAAAAAAATTTATCCTAGCAGATTTACATTAAGTAACCTCAAAAAATTTAAATATTGTTTAAAATTTACGGAGCCTCAAGATACGCCGAATCGATTGCCAAATGTTCGTTTCGAAAAAAAGTGGAATTTACGCAGTAGCGTCCTTCACAGACGTTTAAAAAATCACTTTTTTGCATCAGAGACCTCCAAACCAGCATTTCCTTCAAAATCTCGAAAATTATTTTTTTTGCAGCATTGAACTTTCTCTATACTATATACACGAACATAAAGAAATGAAAAATTAAAGAGAAATCAGACAAGAGACAATTTCATACAGACATATGTTTGCATGAATTGAATATGGAGGGTACATATTGATTGAGTGATTTAAACGTTTTGACAGGTAAACGCGCAGAATGTATTATTTATAATAGCTAAACCATGCTTTTGAAATGTCTTGACGAACACTGCACTTGCGAAAGCCATCGATTCATATCATTTTACCTGGAACGAAATGCATTAGATTTCACTTCCGTGACGACAGTGAGATACCAACCGGGAAACTATTCTACTGTTTTTGACGATAAATAGAAAAAAAAATTAAGAACACGACATTTTCTCCTCTGTATGACTAACACGAAAGTTTTAAAATTAGGTGAAAAGAAGATACTTGAGAACTAGCAGGGAAATAATTTTCTTTCGCAAACTAATGGCTACGACCTTCAATGCACATTTGCATTCTTGTAGACGCAATATAAATGCGTTATTTCGCTTTGCTTCTGCAAGTATTGTCAGCTCAATTTCGTAACCTTCATCAGTTTCTTCAGAAGTTGATGACTTTTTGCGCTTATGCATTATTATTATTATTATTATTATTATTATTATTATTATTATTATTATTATTACTAGCAGTAGTAGCTTAGTAGAAGTTGCAGCATCTTGCTGATTGACACTGCACAAAGTAGATTATAAATCCCGGAGACTTTGGACATTTTTTAGCAAGCTTCCCGCACGCATTTAAGTTGCCATACTGTTATACATTATTGATTAATAATGTTCCATTATTTCTCCCCCGTGCCGGGAGCGGTAGCTTAGTACATCAACTGATGTCACTGCAACGCCTCTGACCGCGAGGTCCTAGGTTCGAGTCCTGACGGCGGCAGGATTTTCAACACTAGCTTTTCAGCTAGGTCGAATTCAGTCGCTGTCTGGAGGAGAATTCAAGTGGCCGGCTGCTCTGATCGGTAGTTTTCCGTGGTTTCTCCGATCAACAACAGGCGAATGCCGGAGCAGTATCCTAACAAACGGGCCACGGACAGCGCGCAATCTTTCTTTCCTCTTCCTTGTCATATCCTCTCCCCTTATACACACACACTTACACTAACAAGCACTACACTACCTGTGGTAGTGTATTCCGGGAGACCGGTCTGAAGCTTATAGCTTGTTCCGGCTGGGGCGGTGCCCCGCTGGTGGGAGAGTCCTGGTTAGGGGGAAACCCCACTAGCCGACGGTAGGTTGGCGCCGGATCTCGCCATCCAGCGGGGGAAGATAACCGCCATCTCCCAAGAGAAAAAATGCACTACAGTTACGGCTAATGACCAAAGCAGTTGACGCGTCCAGAAATACGAAAAAATCAATCAATCATTCTCCCCCATAATCATTTGCTACGTTTACAATAGTTTGGTCTCCACTCTGTAACATTTATTTTGGATCACTTTGGCAGACGACTCATTGACTACCGCTCTAAGCTTGTAGGCTCGGTATTGATTAAGAATCTATTTCTTTAAAGTTTGCAGCTACTTTTGAAATGGATGAGACGATTATGTCAATACACGCTCGTGCCTGAAGTATTATAATAATAAACGGACCACTAATTTAATATATTTTCAGATCTAGCAAATTTTCTGCGTTAAGACATACCCAGGCACAGGAATACTTCCGTCTCTCACAAAAGCCATCGTGGAACTGATAACTTTGATTTTGTTTGTGAATGATCATAAAATTAAATCGGGCTGACCCTAATTATCTGCGTACAAACTATTAAGTGTGTATTTCATCATAAGTCTTGATATCAGAAACGCATCCGTCCACAGTGCTTTTGAAAAATATAATAAAAATTCAAACAGGATGCACTTCGTTCTTTGTCAAAACGTGAGATACTCAAGGAGAGTGAACTTTTATGAATCGAAGGTAATCGTGTAGGATTTTTTACACTGTCGACAATCCAATCTGTAATCAGCACTTTCAAACGTAGTAAAAATTAAGCCACTTTTGAAATTAGTGGTGTTACAACAGCACATACTTTCTTGCATTATTTCTAAATTTGCAATTTTGAAACTTCAAAGCTCAATGAAAATGAGTACTGCACCATTCTTTTAAGCGTCCCTTGTTTTAATCATGGAAAAAATAAAGAAATATTTCGAGTTTTTTTCAGAAAATGCTTTTAAAATATTGTATTAATTTCAAACAGGAATTACGCGAAAACGACTATTTTACACGAGCTTTTTCAAAAGATGTTTTTTAAAAATAGATTTTACTTTAAGCAAAAATACCTATCTTTAACTTTCTAGCTTTGAAATGCTGACTTTTTTCAATTTTCGAAAATACAAAGAGATCGCCAGAAATTCAGAATTCAGTCAGCTTTCATGGAACTTATTGCGTGTATTTTGCGAATGTAGTACATTCTCGCCTGAGATATGACATAATATTCTGGAGAAGCACACCCAATAGTATCCACACTTCCAGTTTGCAGAAAAAAATACGAATGATAAGAAAATAATATTCACGTGATTCCAGCAAGCTTCTCTTCATTGAACTAGAAATCTTATCATTCCTGTATCTATTGTTATTTACTTACGAATCTATAGTCAAAATTAACTTACTGAGCGGCGTAAACATATTTTCTTTGAATACATATATTTGTAACTACAACATGCATCATAGGAACTCTACGTATTCATCAGCATCAATAGTTCACTACGAGTAACCCATATATAATACATATACTTTACTTTGCACCTCATTCCCAGATGACATTAAACAATTGAAATCGATACTGAAGTAAAATATTAACTTCTACATAACTATTTTTTATACAATTACTACATACTATACTGACTATCGAAAAGAAAGATAATATTTATTTTAACAATGATACATAATTCATAGTTAATATTGTGCAATTTTAAAAGTACTAAATATGCGTGTGACAAGTAATGTACTTCACGTTTTGGGTCAATGACCCCCATCACGATCAGATTTTCATGCATTTTTCGTGATTCATTGAGCAAATGCTGAGATGCGCATTGACATTTCTATAGCGTTACCATGATACCAAGAAAAATCTGTAGTTTGTTTACCGATACAAATTACTCTTCTAAATTAGGAAGCAAACATGTCTATTTTCAAATTTTCTAACCTCGTATTATTGGTACGTTTATTCATCATTCAATTATAGAATAGAAAAGAGTGGGGAAGAGATTCTGAAACTCGAGAAAACGTGCGCAGATTGAACTTCTACCCCGTACGTCGCATACAGTTTTTACTATTCTTTGATGAAAAATAAATCAAATGAATGTAAATATTGCCGGTGAAGGACAGAATTTTGAAGGATAAAATTATATGGAAAACCTTCCACATAATCTTAGAAATAAACATTCGCAAATATTTTAGAATGTTCAGAATGTATTTAGTAGCAAAATTTAAGTGTTTATGCTCCGATTTCGCAAATTGCTAAAATTGTGAACGACCTGAATTTGGATACATTCTTTATGTCTTTATCACCATTAAAGATGCAAGTAAAATATTTTATTTGTGACTTCAAATAATAAGCTTATATTAATTTTCTTTAATATTTAAAATTATTTGAAACTTTTCGCACAATATTACCTATAACTGTAACATATTTAACACAACCAATTATAAGTAAAACTTTTCTGTGGGATTTCAAATAATATTATAGTTTTATTATTGAGTTTTGGTAGTATGAGTTATCAATTGCCAGGTGAATTACAATATGAATTTAATATGTGTGCATTGCCGGTGTAATATATAGCACGAATAGATTACTGAATTGGAAGATCAATTGAAGGATGATTCAAAATTGCCATCGGGCCTGCCAAGTGGGACTTCTGTTGCATTAAGATGCAACTTCTGCGACAAGGAATTTGAAAATTGCATCGTTTTGAAATTATCAAGCAGTGATTATAGCATTGGCAACATGAAGAGACAGAAGTTCATGAAACATTACCTTACGATGGATTTCATTGCGAACATGAGCATGCTAAAAGCTTGTTGCCGTAGGACAATACATTCATAAGCCACACGCGTGAGACTTTACGCCCTAAGGACACAACAATACGGACGCAATTATGAAAGAATGAGTTTCACGGATTCGTAACGCTAAGCACGTCGCTCTCGTCGTTTTCTCACGGTCACAGCTTTGGCACGGTCCGTTGTCCTTCTTTGCAGCCTGACGGCCTTTTGCCGAATATATTTATAGTTTTGTCTTCATTGCTTTTTGGTGGCGTTGATACACTCACGATTCTGTAACAATAGGTTATCGCTCACAATTTGCCACGGTGTGTGAGAATTTCTGAGACCGTGCGACTTACCATACCGTTGCACAGCTCGCTTTCAGAGGTTTCAGAGGAATCATTGAATTGACCATTATTAATCGACCACAAAATTGGATCTGATTTATTTTCGTAAAAAAAACAGTAAAAACTCTGTGACGTATGGGGAAGAAGCATAATTAAAAGAAAAATAATAGACCCAGTCAATTCTGTAACTAACGGTGTTTATTTACACCAGGTAAATAAACAGTGTAATGTGTAATAACCAGTACAATAAACCAGTACAATAAACCAAAATTGTAACCAGTGCAATAAACAGTAAGATGGTGTAAAACATGCTTCGTACTCGTATCTTTGTATTTGCTAGAGATTACATCACTAGCGTGCGTACGCGAACTTAAGAACTAACATAGATACCGTAACAATCTACCTGTGGTCTGTTCTGTAACATGGTGTAAAACATGGCTGTTCAACACATCTTAGGACAGAAGAGCCAGTTAAATCTACCATAATAAAATACATATCCAATTTCCTTTCCTTCCACTCTTCAAACTTATTGCTTAATATCTGAACGCTATTTTCATTTTCAAGAGAGTTTGTAATGTTGACATCTGTTAACCAGACTTTATTATGTTCTTAACTCTTTAAATTATATTACTCCCCTTCTCTTTCTTTTCGGGGGAATGTCCATTGCACGATAGAAGTCCCAGAGATATATTGCCAATGCCCTTCGTGACAGCAGGCTACAGCACACTCGGGAAATGCGAGCGAGCAGCCGTGGTCGTAGGCTCGCGGGGGCTGAAGGGGAAAGAGGGGGAACATGGTTGCTTACGGGCGCTGGGAGCACACTGCGGAGCGTGCGGATATTACTGCGCAGACGCAGTGGCGACCTCTGGAAGTGCCTTGACATGTCGTGAAGATATAACACTCGGCTAGCACAAGTTTTTAAGAGAAGTAAGTGCGGCATTGATCGAAGAAAGTGTGAGATATCACTCCACTTAAATGAGCTCTCATCCCTTCCAAAGCAATTCTTCGGTAGCGCGCGAAACGCAAACGCATTGCTGTGCAGCGTTGCATTCATAAGTATTGTTTTAATCGAATGTTATTTGCAGATTTTAAAGGGAGCTGGAATTACAAATCCATTCCTAAGCATGTGAAAACCAAAATGAATTGTGTAAACGTATGTAAGAGGCTACTTTTTAATGCGTTTTGAAAAACGTTTTGCGTTTAATGCGTTTTGAAGTTTGAGTGTTCGTTTTTCTGTGAAGTGTGTTTGTGCAACTGACAATAAATAGCGTCGAAAATATTAAAATACGAGTAACATCAATGAAAAAGTCACAGAAAAAATTGCTGAAGAGCAAGTGCATTTACTGAAGCGATACAAGCTATGTCAGTCAGTGTAGACGGCAAATAATCCAGAGTTTTTGAGTAATGGGTATAGAAACTTGTACTTTTAAGCTTAAGTTTGTACAGCGAGTTTATGGAAAATACTCCATAGCAAAAGTGCGAGTAAAAAAGTTTCGAATCAATGTGTTTCTTGACACCCTTTGAAAAACGTTCTGGAAGTGCCGAATCATGCAGTAACACGACACAAGTAGTAAATATTTCGGAGGGGTCCTTGCCGAGCGAAGTCGAAACGAATGTTGTGAAAAGAAATGCGGTCAACCCTCGTTGGTGATAAAAGGAACTATTCAACATGTTATCAAACTTCATGAGATGCCTTGCTTCTAATTGTCATTATCTATGTTAAGGAATATAAGTGTATGCTTGTAATGTATGAGCATGTGTGTGTGTGTGTGTGAGAGAGAGAGAAAGAGAGAAAGAGAGAGAGGGGGGAGAGGGGGGAAGGAAGGGAGAGAGAGGAGAGGTGTTGCACACCCTAATAGTATGACCACGAGCCGCCACTGTCAGTAAATATAATTTTTTCGAGGAAGTGCCAACTCGAAACCTATAATTTTAAGGTGATACATATCATACAGAAAGTACAGTCGCTGTTAACGTCAGTGCTATGAAAACATTCGGCTCGCCTTATGTAGCACACGTAAAATTAAATAATAGTATTTTTTCCATCAGAGCGTGCTGTTCGTATTTCTCACAAAATGCGTCCATTAGCAAAGTGAGAAATTTACATACTAGTTCGTAAGAATAACAATCGATAAGTATGCACTAAAAGTACCAGTACTACCGACAAAAGATAGTACTTTGAATTTATTTTGCGGCGGTGCTGATTTTCCAACCAGGTCAATTATTTTTGTGGTCGACTAATATAACAAAGATTTTAAAAATTCAGAAAATTTGCTGACATTGAATTCGTGTTCAGCAACCCTAAAACTATAAGTCCCATTATCTTGTCAAAACAACGTGTGTGTGTGTGTGTGCGTGCGTGTAGGGGGGAGCGGGTTCATAAGTGTCGAAAAGCACAATTTCCTACGTCGATCTGACTAGGCGCGTGGGCTCGTGGGCCATAAGTGGAGCGTACGGTGCGAGAGGATATCGTGGAGGTCGCGCTGTGCACCGCCATAATTCTCCAAGTACTTATACCGTTTGAGTTAGCTCCGGGCATCAACTGATCTCACTGCAGCGACTCTGCCTGGGAGGTAATAGGGTTCGAGTACCGACGGTGACAGATATTCGATATTAACTAGATAGGTGGGACGAATTCAGCTACTGTCGTGATGATAATTCTACCAGGTGATTGCGCTGCTCGATAGTTTTCCGAGGTTTAACCAATTCATTCAATGAAACCACCACAAATACCAGGCGAATGCCGGAGCAGTACCGTAACGAATGGGCCACGAACCGCACGCGATCTTTTCTTCCTCATGTTTATCCCTCCTCGCCCTTCACACACACACACACACACACACACACACACACACACATACACACCTACATGCATTATACTGTCACACAAGTCGGGAGACCATTCGGTAATTTAGGGGTGGTGGGAAGATGTCCCGCTGGGGAGAAACCTAGATGGGAAAACCATGTGTAGGATGGCACCGGATCTCACGTTCTAACGGAACCATTTTCCGCGATGTAATATGCAGTGCACTTACGTAACTAATAGCTAAAGCAGTTGACGTCCGGTAACGTAAAATAATACTGAGGAACAATGAAATTTGCCGCAAACTAAAAACACTATCATGATAGATTTCGACGCTCTGAATACGGAAGTGAACTTCAATTAAAAGCATCACGTTACGTTTTCCTTATTTTCTGAAGTTTCGAGTGTGAATGTTAAGAGTGGGATGGGAGTTGCGCTGGTTTTCCTCATGCGTTACCTCGACGCTTGTTGAAGCTGAGATGTCATAACTTAAAACCACCTCACTCCTGTAGTATAATATACATGAGAGTTACAGTTTTGTTTATATCTCCCTTTCAAGGATTCGAGAGGCGTAGAATGGTAGGGATTGCGTCGCCAAAGTTAGGTGTAGGCTGACTACACTGCAGTAATATACTGTTACGTGTCGAGGGTGGTGTTCATATCATGTTCTTAGTAAGTCTTTTATTTAAGATTAATACGCTTTAAAATTGTGAGATTCTTCCATTTCGTGTTTGTGGGTTGATATCGTTCGTGAAAATGATTGTAAATTCTTATGCAATGCATTGTAGACTCTTGGTAGAGCATATAAGCAGTTTCTAATATTGCAGTCCCATTAAACAAAAATTAAGCATGCTTTTAAAAAACATTTTTTGAGTTCACTATTATTTCATTATTTTTTTATGTTATTTCTACAAAAAAGTGTACGTGACACATTTATGACATCACATCTAAATGCAGCTCCTAAGAATTAGAGAAAGTTACATGTTTTCCCGGAGAGGCAAGAAAAAGTTATTATTTGCTCATCGGTGTAATCATTCAATGAAACCACTAACATATCAAAGTCGATGAGTATCATTATCAATGATATGTATAAGAAAAGACCTAAATTCTCACTCTACAACCTGGCGTAGATACATCTCTTGTTCTTTTTCAAGCAAAAACGTAAAGGTAATAGCTGTGTGCAGCCTAAAAGAAGAGGTGGCCAACTACATTTCTGGATCCTCTTTTCGCATTGAACAATACTCTTTACACGTGATATGTTTTACTAAGTGATGATAACTGAGTGGGGGTATGCTCTGGGCATGAAGATAAACACCAATAAGAGCAAGGGAATGTGTATAGGCAAAGAGAAGGAAGAAATGAACATCAAATGGAGAGAGGAAAGCATGGAGCAAGTAACACGCTATGAGCATCTAGGAACAATAATTTCGGAAAACGGAAAATATGAAGAAGAGCTGAATAATAGAGTGAAGAAAGCAAACTCTGTGTATTATCAAATAAATAAGAATTTGTTAAGAATGAATATAGGTACTAAAACAAAACTCCAAATTTATAAGTCCGTGTGGTGTCATTGCCGCAGCAATAATGAACAGACGTGAACAGTTGTAATATTAACATTTATTAAAGATATTCTCCGACACCCGAATCCACTATTTACAATATATTCAGACTGTTACTAAGAGGAACTTTCAACCGGTCACCACAACCGCTTGCCTGATAAAGATCTACTCCCGCGGTGAGATGCACCTTTCTCTAAGTCTCGACGCATTCACGCCGGCTCCAGCCCCCTTGCCCCCGTAGCCTACACGACGTGCCACGTGCCGCGCACCCTCACACGACATCCCACGAAGAGCTCGAGAATCAGAAGACCGAGTTGTGTGCGGGCACGCATATATACCCTCTGGCCCGGCTGACGGAACTGCGTCATCTCGCCGCTTCCGCCAGCGCTTTTACCAGACAACTGAACTACGGGGTTCACAAGTCTGCCCCCGTGGCAGCGCACTTTACGGCAGCTCCCTGGGGTTTGCCGCCCCTCGCCCTACGCGAGAGCCGGGTTTCCCGTCCCAATATAGCCTCCCTTTGTTCTGCGAGGCGTCCCTTTGCATGCTGCCCGCTGTCGCAGCCTACTTTCCTGTGCATGAAATGCACGTGGCCAATATTTAGTGTATAAGGCGACTGTTATGACGCCACATCCGTATATATACCAACATTTATATATGGAACTGAAAGTATGCCATATAATACAAAAACAGAAAGTGGAAACACTGTGAAAATGAAATTCCTACGCAGGATAGTAGGGAAAAAAAGAAGAGATCGAATCAGGGATAATACAATCAGAGAGGAACTAAAAGTTACCCCGCTACTCAAAGAACTGGAAAACAAGGCTCTGAAGTGGTACGGACATGTTGCTAGAATCGCAGGGGAGAGAAAACCGAAACAAATTATCGAAGGCAGGCCAGAGGGAAAGAGACCCCCTGGAAGGCCAAGAGGAACATGGGACGCCTATATACAGGATATATGCCAAAGGACTAGCTACACTAGGAGAGGTGAAGCGCAAGGCACAAGACAGAAAGAAGTATGTCGAATGGCTAACCCGACGCTCAGAGGCATCAGGGGAAGAAGAAGTTTTACTAGTAAATAGGTAAACCATTCTACAAAAAATGAAATTATAACTTGAATAATAAAATTAATAAATACATTATGTTGTACATTGAACTATTTACAGGAGTGACAGATGTCATGGACAGCCTCTTCTCCAAATTTCGATTAACAATTCTTCAAATTGTAAGGTTGAAAAGGGAAAAAATAGCAATTGAACGTACTTACCGAAAAATATTTTTTTATTACCTGAGGCTATGGGGCCCCTTTGAAAATTATCAGAGGGAAGGACACAGCTCCCCTCTGTGCACGCCTATGGTAATGGTAATGCATTATGTTTATATTGAATTTAAATATTTGAAAACAATGTAGGATTTCACTGCTGGGTTCACAATTCGAATTACCTTCCGGGCTGGAGTGCGGGTATACTGAGTGGATTTTTAATCCTTCCTCTTTCCTTTTAAAATTCGTATGATTTCCACTACACCACGGCCGTCCAGCCCGATTCGTAATTCGAATTATTTCAAAAATTCAATACATTAACAAAATTGAGTTGTATTATTTGCCGTGAGAGACCAATGAATTTATATTGATGATATGTTGGCGGATATAAAATAACTCAAGGTACAGTCGACGTAGGTAACTGGAATAAATCTTAAACTCAATACTCAAAAGCATCCATTTCTGTAGCAATTAAATTGACGCCCTCTAGAATTTTCGAAATATCTTTAAGTTTTTCTTTATCATTATTTTGCGAAAACACTATCTTATTTTTTCTGTTATTAGTAGACTTTTTCCCCTGGCACTTTCTGTAGCCAGTGTACAGAATCATCCATAAGTTTCAGTGATTTCATTAGATTCAACTCCAGTTCTTCATGACGAGTGATAACTTCTGGCAAAAACAAAACAGAACAAACAAAAAACAACTAAAACAACGAAATTGCCCATAATAAAAATTAGGATTTCATTTAATAGTTTTCTAGAGACCTCTGAAGGCCCAACGGCGATATTGACTAGAAAATGACCTGTGACATCAGTTGTCTCGTCAATAGAAATTAAGATCTCTATACTTTTAGTTTCTTCTTCAATTTTTCTGATGATTGCTTCGAAACACTGACAGGCAATATTTACGCAAAGTTGATATACTTGGTACGGTTTCTTTAGCCTATTTTTCCAAAAATATCTTAATTTTGGGTTTTCTAACTTTACTCCACCACGACATTGGTTTTGAAAAGATAGGGGAAAACGGCAACTGTCAGGTTTTGTCCGCACGCTGAAAAGTAAAACAATAATCAATCGATACCGCTGACAGTGAAACAATTTTTCTCACTTTATTTGCTATCGCCGACATTGCGATGTTAAGAGCATTTCAACAGGAATAAATGAATAAAATTTGTCTTCGATTGAAAATGTAAGATATTAGCTCATTCTCCACCGTTTATGAGACTGTTTCCTTTTAAAAGAAAGAAAGTTTAAGGTCCGAGAATTGCAAAACACATATTTAGGCAAAATTAGGCATTTATCGCAAAATAAGCAAAAAAGAGAAAAATAAAAATGGAACCTCAAAGATGGAACCTCAAAGATGTCAATTATTAAGATTCGTTTTAAAAATCTAGCTGATAAATAATAAAGGAATTTTGCATAAATTCCGGTCCCTGCCTATCAGTAATATATCACTTGTTGCATGACTGGTAATATGAAATTTGTTTAATTCGAATATAATAACATATATAGTGTAGGCCTACATGCAGTTTTATATATCAACTCAAGAAACAACCCATAGTATAGATGAAGGCGTTATTTCAATAGTGGTACAACTCCCCCCTTTTTTTGATAAATTGAGTTAACTCCATTTTCAGGTCCGCGCAAATGTTATGTTTATTCTGAAAGTGATAGAATTCCAAGTTCTTTCTGTGGACGACATAGCGTATCACAATAAAAGTGAAACCCAGGAGATTGCAATATATTAATTTTGATAGTGGTACAACTCCAATGGTACGGCTAGAGGGTTATCTACAAGTCACGTGATGAGTGATTTTTGAGATATTTATAGCGTCTGCAGGGATGTGATGATAGAGTTCAGATTTGGTAATAGGAACAACAAAAATAATATAAATATATCACACATTTTTTATTTAACACAGAAATTAAACTTAATGGTCTATGTGTTAAAAGACCTTCAAAAGTCTGTAATAAGAAGGAAGAAAAATGAAAAAATTGTATCTGTAACTGGCTAAAAATTAGATGGATTAGAGTTGTCAATAGAAGTCTTTTATAATTATGTACAAATAAACCTCAAATCAAGTCACTGGTTTCTACTCAGTATACTTCACTACACACAAACCACCAGAGGATGAGGAAGAACTAAGGTTTTCAAAAAACTTAAATATCCCAATTCTACAACCACAGCAAAGGAAGGTTAAAGAATAGAAACATGATATGCTTGAGTTGTTTCCATTCATTTCAAACGTTAATCACGTTTATTTCACTGATCTGCAGTTACGTACACGACAATTTCAAGAACATGAAGAAAACTGAATATGCCTCAACATTAACATTAAATTAATTTTTAATCTGTCTTAATAAATCGATATTGACTTCATTTTCAACTTTTCTTAGAAGACATGTTCAGATTTGGACCACCAACCTCATTTTTATAGCGGTATAACTCCTTTACACCCACAATATTCCGCGAACCATACAGTAAGGTTATTCATTTCATCTTCAGACGAACAAGTAAATATCTTGTAAAAGAAAAACAATTTTTTTGTCTAACTCCCTCCCCGATTTTTTATAATGACTTAAATTAAGAACTCAGTATCTCGAAATGAGTGCCAATGGAGTTGTACCATTATTAAAATAACGCCTCCAGATAATATTGCACTTATGTTTAGCATGCATACGATCAGCTTCACTTGAAGAGACGGTATCGCTTATGAATAGATAATTAGAAGGGATGCGAAGAGTGAGAATACTGAACAATAATGATGGATCGTATGATAATGTGACCAGTTTAAGCTCCTTTCAGCTTAGTGATTGGGAGAGCATAAAATAATGGAAGGCTTGTGCGTTGAAGCCAAGTGAGAGCTGTCTCAAAGAACAGCGCGCCCTCTTTGCCGTGTCGACGAGCAGCGTCGTCGTGCCCCCATCCGACAGTTAAAAATGACGATGCCCTCCGCCACATGGCCACGCATATGGCGCGCTGTTTCCTCTTTTGAGGCAGTCGCCACCACTCTGAGGTTATCGGCCGGCTTATCAAAAGGTCGCTGTGACAAATCTTCCACGTCACTGGTTCCTTTGCGAGGCGGCGAACGCTCATTTTTGCCTGGCGAGGGTCGTGGTGAGGTGTCCGTGGCGAGGGGAAGTGGCGAAGTGTTCGTGGCGAGAGGGCCTATGGTGAGGGGGCGTGGAGATGTGTGGAGGGGGCGTAGCAGGGAGGCTCTGGTGAGGGGTGGCAGGGAGGCTGTGGTGAGAGGGCGTGTCGAGGGGGCGTGTCGAGGGGGCGGCCGAGGGGGCGTCGAGGGGGCGTCGAGGGGGCGTGCCGAGGGGGCGTGTCGAGGGGGCGTGTCGAGGGGGCGTGTCGAGGGGGCGGGCCGAGGGCGTGTCGAGGAAGCGTGTCGAGGGGCGTGTCGAGGGGGCGTGTCGAGGGGCGTGTAGAGGGGCCGTGGCGATGGGACGTGGCGAGGGAACGTGGTGAAGGGGCCTGTCGAGGGGCGTGGCTAGGGGGCGTGGCGAGGGGTGCGGCGAGGAGGTTGTGGCGATGGGCCATGGTGGGGGGCCATGGCGAGGGAGCATGGTGAGGTGACCGTGGCGAGCGGACGTGGCAAGGGGGCGGGGCGAAGGGGCGTGGCGACGGAACGTGGCGAGGAAACGTGGCGAAGTGTCCGTGGCGAGGGGCCGGGGTGCGCCCTGGGGGCTGTGGCGAGGGAGCATGGCGAGGTGTCCTTGGCGAGGAGACTGAGACGAGGGACGTGGGGAGGGGGCTGTGGTGAGGGGCCGTAGCGAGGGGAGGGGGCGAAGGTGTAAGTGGCTGCGCACGAGTCCCCGCGCTTCACTCCCGTTCAGCTTCGCCGCCGGCCTTTCACGCGCTCTTGCCCTGGCTCCGTCGCCGGCCCCGCGCCCACCCCCTGCCCCCCGATCCCCACCCCGCTCCTACAGCATGTGCGCCCAGTGGGCCCGAGTGTCCGAAAGCTGCTTGCGAGTGTCCCAAGGCGATGTACAACGCATTACGTTTAAATACCATGCACATTAACTCGTACGTCCTCAAAATATTGCTTATATATAATTAGTGTCACTGTAAAACAACCAAAAACAAATTCAAAAAGAAATCACTTTATTTGGGTTTGTTTGGGTTTGGAATAATGTACAAACATTGAAATGACCAAAGATGACAACTGAACAAAAGAGAATTTTTCATTTTAGGAATAGGCGTTTGTTTAATATATTTAAAGTTCAATTGCTATTATAAGCTACATTTAAAACTTGGTTAATATATTTGTGCTGAAACACTTTCACTATATCCACTAAAACACTTTAAGCTTTTATTTGGAATATAGATGAAAGAGTTTAATAAATTGATTACATTACATCTCGTTGTAAAATGTTGAATGTTGTATAAACGTATTTGTAAACGCACTAAAGTTTTTGGACGATAGCAACTCTTTTACTATAACTTCAATTAAATGATATTTTAACATTTTATTATTATCTATTAGGTTGAACGTAAACCAATGTTATTCTAATGATTTTTATTTATTTGTTTCCTCAACAAGAACACGTAATAATTATTTGTGCCAGACTGATGTTCGTACTTACGTTTTACTTACGTTCGTTCACGCTGGTTGACGAATTGACCCGTACGGACTTATGTTATTCTGAAAACTTATTCTTATAATTGGAATTTGGACTGCGGGATTTGAATATTTCATAAGTGTGGATTATTTCATATTTCATTAGCCATTCAATGATAAAGTAATATATATATATATATATATATATATATATATATATATATATATATATATATATATATATATATATATTCATATCGTAATCAGTCTTTTACTTTCTTCCAATGCAGAAAACTATTCTTTTGTTTTACGTGGTTGTTGAAATGTAATGTATGAATACTGAAATGTATACTGAAATACATCATTATTTTGTCCAGTATTTGTCAGTATTCTCAGAATCTTTCCAATAATAATTTTGAATTATAATAGTAATATGATTTGGATTTTATTGAAACCTTTACTTTCTTTTTTTTAGAAAAAGAGCTCTGCATGCAATTTCTCAATAAAACGTGTTAAACCAGACATGTTTTTTCAATGCTTGCGATGATAATTTAGCAATTGTTTTGACCAAAACTTTATCTTTATTACGACTCTTACATTACGACGTCTTGATGTTCATGACGTTACGATAAAGTCCTCGTTCGGAAGAATCTTCAAAGTTCTTCCAGGAATCTTCTTTTCTTCTCGTCTTTCTCCTTGTCACTCTTAATTGAATTCTACATAACCGCCCTACTCACATATAACTTCTGAAATTACGTTTTGTAATATTTAAATGATACGAATATAACAAGTAAATTCCTAAAGTTAACTAACGAAATTTAAATATACTATTACTACTGTAGAAACTATTTAAAAATCACGTGATAATGTGAATATTCTAACGCCATACTTATTCTCCGCGCTTTCTATACGACCTACTTCCAAATTACAAACCACGACATTAACTTTCAAACAAGACCATCCCTGGATACATAAGTCCATTAAAGATACATAAGTACATTAAACTTTTTGCTTCCTCGTACTGGCCAAAAATAACTGTGACTATTCCCGAAGTGAAATATCGTTCTCGCACCCCTGTCTCCCGAAGTTTGAAATACTTCTGTTCAGAAAGACGTCAAAATTCAACATGAAGCCTTTCTATTTCTATTGTACAAGATCTTTGGTACTAATTTTGTCATTGAACATTTTAGCCCGCTAATAGCCATCTTTCTCTTTTCTAGTTCCATTCAAGGTAGCAAAACGTGACATAATTGGTTGTCGTATCCTTCCTGGGAAATTTACTTTTGATAAAATATTAAAATGTGTTGAAATAATTTGCACCATATTTGTCATTCATGTTCTTGACCACATCAGTGCTGCCATTCAAGAATCAAGACAGTCCAATCTATTGAAGATCCTGAAAATGGGACGTAAATTCCTAGATTTTTAAGAACCTGCATCGTCGTCATTGAACACACCCAAACTTTGAGAACACGCAAAATCTTTGGGGTTATTTTGATACTTGAGAAAAAAGCACCAGTTGTAGTTAAAATCAAAGAACAACAACATAGTTGATTAAAAACCTAAGAGCTTAAGCCAGGGTTCAAGTTAGAATACATTGTCATGATGGAAATACATGTTCTTCCTGCAAAAGTTAGTTTATCTGAATGTAAAAAAGGTGACGTACAGGAAATACCTTATATTGATTAAGACAATAAAGAATTCTTTCTCAACATTGAATGAAATTAAAATCCTACAGTGCATCGTGTATCAGTCAGTAGACATAGTGGTATTTGATGGTCAACATTTAATAACATAACTTTGTGCTCGGATTTCAAAGTTTGTAATGTGCATAGCTCATAAAGTTAAATATGGACTTATCCCCTCTTAATAATAATGATAATAATAATGATAATGATAATGATAATAATAATAATAATAATAATGATGATAATGATTATAATAATAATAACAAATTTTATCCATAAGTAAACAAATACAGCTGATGCACCCAAATGAGCAAATGCAGCTCGGGTGCAGTTTAAGAAAGCTTGTAACGAAAACAAAAACTGAGATATAGTCCAAAGAAACACAATTTATAAACAAGTAACCGATTAAAATATTGTAACTGTTTAATAAACTTTTTATAACTATTTTGATCTCATGAGATGAAAGACAGTTTTATAAAAATCATTTAATAATTCACTATCACAGGCATCAGTTATGCCCCTCTTTGTGATACGTTTCGACAAAGGTTTTCTGTGTTTTCTAGTAAGGGAAAGAAAATTATTAAAATTATTTTAAAGGATTGAAGATATGTTACAGAAATATAGTTATCTCATTCTATTTGTAAAGGAGACGAAGCATACCTAGGACAAATATAATTCATGGCTCATGTGATATGTCAGCGTGATATTTGCAAAGTTCCTGATAACGAACTCTGAGGGAAATCAGATAAAAATTGCATTAAAACTTGTAAAAACCAAATGTTATTCGGTAAGTAACGCAATACAAAAATTGTGAGACCCACGTGCTCTTTCATTGAAAATTTGTGGTGAATGAAGTATTTAATGTAAAGATAGATTATCACGAAAAGTGAAAACGTGTGTGGGACGATGTACGTATTGTGAGTCATAGTAACCAACTGAAGGGCGTTGTAGTGAGGTCGGAGGTGGGGAATCAGGGGAAGGGAGGCGCAGGAGTAGAGGGTAAGAGGAAAAAGGGAGAAGGGGAGGGGGAAGAGGAAGGGTAGGATCGGATATGAAACTTTTATCAATAAATAATTGTTTAAAGTTTGATAGCAAGACATCGTAATTATTTGTGAATTTATTTAATTTTAGAACGGAATTTAAAACATTATGGATTTTAATATTTATAGTTTCTGAAGTCATTCTCTCAAAATAATTTGTTTCTATACCAAGTATATTAGGATTCTCGAAATCCGTATGTATGTTGTGTGTTGATTGAATGTCGAGTAAGTGAATTGTGTTTGGTAGATTCTTCATTACTGTTACGTTTATGTTCACGTAGTTTACGTTTCGTTTGTCCAATATACTATAATTGGAAATCTAGACATGAAATTGATTAAACACAGTTCTGTTGTTCTAAAAATGGGATTGGATCTTTGGCTTGTTGTTTCATGCTTTCTTTTGTATTTATGCTATTTCTTAGAGCAATTCCATTCATTCTATCCGTCGAGGTGGGTTGGTCCACGTCCTGACGGGGGGATACAGAGAGGGCTCTCAAGTATTCCTTTCCTTCACAAGTCATTTTTCTTCTCCCCATTGTACATTCTCATTCTTCTATAACATCCTGTCTCTTTTCTTCTCCCTCTTCTATTTCACTGGCTCCCTCTGTATGCTGAACGCCCACCCATGTGTTTGCCGTGCATGGCGACCCGTGTCGGAGGAAATGTATGTCCTGGCGGTTGAGGGGCCTGTCTGTTTCCCAATTACTCTCCTCGTGCTAATTTTTTCTTGGCATCCAGGGATACGTGCTCCTACGTATTTTGGGGAACATTCCTTGTAGGTCTCAATACACTTGCTTTGGCTACGGACTCTTCTAGACGGGCGGTCGGGAGCTAACCCACTCCCGATCAATCGGCTTGGACTAGGTCTTGTACTGAACTCCAGGGTGAGCGGGGGGATCCACGGCGGTGCAGCGCTGTGGTTACCCCCCACAATATCCTCGTGGCAACCCTGGCCCTCCGATGGAGTGTCCTCTTGTTGGGCTCCGTGGTGGGTGAGGACCACGGGGATGAATCTGATATCCTCTTAATGGATAAAAACCTACCCCCGCCGCCCTCTTCCATAAGGAAGAGGAGATTTGTTGGTGAAACAGTAAATCTTGATAGTTATTTTTGTAATGACTCTGACAAACCTACTTTCCCGCTTTCTCGTCATGTCATGTAAAAGAGATAACGAAACTATGAAGAGTGTCAGCCCAATCAAACTTGCCAGGGAAATCCAAAACTTTGGCAAATTTCAGTCGGTGGATCGTCAAAGAAACGGCACAATCCTTTTTAAATGTCGCTCTGACGAACAGATCAGCAAAATCACTGACCTAAAAGAAATAGCCGGCCTCCAGGTGCATGTGTCCGCCCACTCGACCTTAAACCTCTGCAAGGGTGTGGTAAATCACGAAGACTTCTCTACCGAATGGGAAGAAAATTTGAAAGCTTTCTTCGAACCATATGGTGTGTCCGAGATTTACAGGATTCAGCGGAGAGTAAACGGGGTACTCACACCCATGGAGTGTCCCATGGAGTGTACTCACCCACATGAAGTGTCAGCCCAATCAAACTTGCCAGGGAAATCGAAAACGCCTGCCAGGGAATTCGATGCGCCTACCGCACGAGTCGCATCGAATGCCTCTTGGCCGAGGCTGGAGAACCATCCCTGAGCCGAAGGCGGGATATTCTGATTGCCTCCTATGGCGCGAAATTATCCAATGTTGATACTCCCTCGCGTCAAGCAGTCCTCCATCCAACCCACCTGACTTCATATGCGCTTAGACCGTCATTACCCCATCCCCTGGGTGTCCGTCCCCGTATGCTCTTAAAGAAGCTTCATATAAAACTACCCAACCCTGTGAACCCCCCCCCGAAACCTTGTTTCCCCTTGGAAACTACACCGGCCGATAATAGATCTTAGACTGGCTAACCTTCCTAAATCCTTGACTCCCCCCAGTACATTCTTATCGGAATTTGAGGCGATAAAATCTACGTATCCTGGCCACTTCTTTATTTACACCGATGGCTCCTCCCAAAACGGCAAAGTCGGATGTGCCTACTACTGCAGTAGATCCACGCAAGGTTTTCGACTAGACTCTTCGTGCAGCGTCTATACCGCAGAGAAGTATGCGCTCTTGGAGGCACTTAAATATGCTGGATCGATGTCACTAAAGAAAGTACTGATCTGCAGTGATTCAAAAAGCTCTCTTGAATCCATCTCCTCCTTCTCGTCTTGTGACCCACTGACAATGACAATCCAACAGCAAATCCACCATCTCTTGGTCCGCCACTATATTTTAGTCTTTTGTTGGGTCCCTGGACACGTGGGAATAAGAGGAAATAAAATAGCTGACCAAGCAGCAAAGTCCGCTTTGAAGAAAAGAGAATTAGACATCTTCACAGTCCCCACGGAAGACACTAAGCTGTTTATAAAACGCTCTATCCGCAGTGAATGGCAAACAGAGTGGCATAACTCAGAGTATAAGCTCACGAGAATCAAGGATTCCATAAATCCTTGGTCTTCCTCATCTCGTGATGCTCGGCGCGAGGAGATCATTTTAACACGCCTCTGGATCGGTCACTGACATTTCTCCCACGGTTATCTCCTCCACGGGGACCCACCCCCTATATGCGAATACTGCAAAATAGATCTTACCGTGGAGCATGTTCTCTTACACTGTGTTAAGATAAGAGAGAGCCGTCGAAGGCATGACCTTGCTAGCTCCCTAGCGGAGATTCTTAGAAATGACGAATCTTCTCCCTGCAAACTTTTTGGCTTTTTGCGAGAGACTGGCTTGTACAGCCTTATCTGAGAGACGATGATAATGCCAATTATTGGCTTTTAGCCCGAGATTTTCAACTAAAAAAACTATCTGGCATTTTTCTGCCAAACCCTTTTATTAGGATACATTCCTTTTCAGTTTTACTTTGCTTTCTATTTAAAGATTTTCATTTTCCTTTGTTAGCTTGGCACTGCAATATTGTGCACTGGTCTTAAAATAATTTGACACGGGCGCAAATGACCTTAGCCGTTGAAGCGTCCTTAAACTCAATCAATCAATCCATTCATTCTATCTACAAGGTTAATTATTTTCCTTTTCATGTTCATTGGGTGATTGGAAATATAATTTAACAAAATTCTATATTGGTTTCATATACTAGTTTCTTACGAATTTATTGTTGAGTTCTTATGACCGTGATATGAAGAAATTTATTTGTTTATGGATTCCTTCTCTATCGTAGATTTTAATGATGAGTCATATCCCATTAAATGCTTCAAACAAGGATTCTGTCTTTTCGTCTGTTAATATTATACTTCGTCTTATATTTCGTCTGTTTATACTATATTATAATATTATAATTGTATCATCAACATATGTTTGATTGAATTCAACATGAAAACGAGAATATCGTCTTTCAATACGATTTCCGAGAAAACTGAACTACAAGAACCCCCTATTTGGGTGCCTTGTTTTTGTAGATTTGTTATTAAAGGAGAAGTAACCGTCATAAATGTCATAGCTACTTCTAGCTCATCAAGTGGCACAAGTGTTTTAAGTTTGTTTTCTCGATTAATTTTGTGTAGACCTTGCGTAATAAGTGATTGCGTTTACCTTGCGTAATACTGTGCGACCTTGCGTAATTCTGTTGAAAAATTGAACAAAATTGATGTAGAAAATAACCACAGATTAATTTTACTTGATGTAAAAAACATGTTTCCTCCATCCCTCATTCACTTCAACCAAAGATATATGTTTACTATCTATTCTAAATGGAACCCAGTTCATTAACCTTATACAAGAAGAATATAAGACAATCATACATTAATTTTCCATAACTAAACCTAGGATGATTCTCCTAAAGCTAATACTTCCAACACAGGACAATTCCTTCTCCTTTCGTGCCTTTTCTTGGCCTCAGTACAATTAGATGATCTTCTTTATTTACCCAATACTCGATCTTTTCTCCATTGTAGACTAGCTGAGATTGTTCCGTGCATAAACTGTTGTCGCTACAGCGTCTGTGACCAGGAGGTCCTAGGGCTCGAGACCCGACGCAGATTTTACACACTAGCCGTGTTGCTAGATGGAATTCAGCCGCTGCATTATGGTTTCATTTTTAGGACAAAATAAATATAACCACACATAATTCTGAAGAAAAAGTACAAAATTTACAAAATGTGTATTGTTTTTACTAAAATGTTGAATAAATACACGCATTGTATACTACATTGTTTTAAATTTGTCACTTTCTTAAATTATTTTCTAAAGTAATTTTTTTTATATTGAAATATATATTCTTATATTCAAATAACGAATACTTAATTTGTTTTCGAAAATAACCTCCAGTACTTCTTCAGGTGTGTACAAAAATCTCTTTTTCTTTAAAGAAGCAGCTTTCTCGCTTTTGGTGGTCTCTTTACAATTTACATTCGTTTAAAACGGTTTTCTCGCTATGCTTAGTGATGTACGGCAACCCTCCCGGTTGCACAACGAAAGTAGACTCGTGCGGCATTGCGTGTGACCACTACTAAACTTCCCTCTTCTTGATCCTAATAGATTTTTCGTAAAACGGAAGGGGATGTTGACCAGATGTCATATTCGTTCCATCTTGATGATGAAGTCAGCATTGTGTCAAAACAATTTCGCAGGTATCTCCCACCAGCGGGGCACCGCCCCATCCGGGACAAGTTCTAAGCCCCCGACCGCTCTCCCGGCATGTGTGGTAGTGTAGTGCATGTTAGTGGTAAGTGTGTATGTAAGGGGTGAGGATAGAACAAGGAGGGAAAGGTCGTGCGCGGTCTGAGGTCCGTTTGTTGTGGTACTGCTCCGCCATTCGCCTGGTGTTGATCGGAGAAACACGGAAAACTACCGATCAGTGTAGCCGGCCGCTAGAATCCTCCTCCAGACAGAGACTGAATTCGATATAGCTAAAAATGTGGGGTTTAGTTAAAGGAAATTGTCTTATATTATGATTGTCTTATATTTTTCTTGTATAAGATTAATGAACTGGGTTACATTGTCTGTGGACTATCTTTTAGAAAAATTGGAAATGTTCTTGCCGCTTCACGTAAGTACCCACCAAAAAATCAAAATATCCGTTTCAAACTCAATTTTTTCTTTAACTTTTCCTTTGGTTAGAGCAAAGGACACTTTAAAAATTAGTGCAGATTTCTTTTGCATTGAACTTCCTGAATTTTCAAAAACTGCGAAAGTTACAGCTAAGTTAATATTTTAGTTCAGACGTTCATAATTGTGTTAAAAGTCTTATGCTTTGTTTTTACGTCGATTGCTTTAAAAATATAGTTTGATAGTTCTTTGTTTTTTATTGAGTATTAGACCGTGAGATTCCTGTGAGTTGTGCGATGCCGATTTTATTAGGTTAGTTATTATGGTCATGGCTTCGTGGATCTCTATTCGGTGTGTGATATTTGTATAGTGAGATATGATGATTACTTCGTACTTTTGCCTATTTATTTTCACTTTTCGATTTAGGCAGCTCTGTGCGATGGGAATTTAATTGTTGTAGAGTGAGGTTAATCAATGTCTGATCTAAGACAAATTCAAAAACTGTCAAAGAGAAGATGTTTATATTTAAGTTGGTTAGATCCAGTCTAATATCTGGTTTAAGTAAGCGATTGGTTGGGTAATGTGAAGGTTTGTTGAGCTAGAGGCCGGGCGGGAAAGCTCAAGGCATGAACTGATGTCATTGCAGTTCCTCGAGCCGGGAGGTTCTAGGTTCGGGTCTCTACGGGAACCCGATTTAGGACACTAGCTTGTCACGTTGGTAGAATTCTAGCGGTCGTCCTCTCCTCCTTGTCTGGAGGAGAATTCTAGCGGGCGGCTGCTCTGATCGGTAGTTGTTTGTGGTTTCTCCGATCAACACCAGGTAAATGCCGGAGCGGTACCCTAACAAACGGGCCACGGACCGCGCGCGATATTTCCTTCCTCTTCCTTGTCCTTCCTCACCCTTTACACTCACGCTTACACTAATTTACACTACACATGCAAGGGGACCGGTCCGGAGCTTAGGGCTTGTCCTGGCTGGGGTGGTGCCCCGCTGGTGGGAGATACCTGGTTATGGATACCGTGTGCGCCGTCAGTTGGACAACCCTGTGTGAGGATGTAGTATACAGGATGACCAGAAGATCCCGTTACAAAAAAATACTCCAGATTCTACGTTGACTTTCAAGAAAATTGGCAGATCAGTTTTTCCAAGAAAAAAAAATTCGAAAAATATTGAATTTAAACGTTACTTTCAGGCGCGAAATGCAAACCGGCTGCCGTGTCACGGCAGACACTGCGGCGTCTGCAAACGGGACTGGCCGATGCGTTGCTTCTCTGCGTTTTCGGGTTCCAGAGAGCCAAACTTTGCATGGCGCGCACCAAAGTTCTTTAACAGAATCAAGTGTTTTATGTGTATTATTCATATAATATATTAAATCTACTGAAATTCATTTTTTGAATGTTCGAACATTCGAGGAATTTTGTTAATTTCCATAAGTCTCGGTTCGTGTTCAGCGTTCATTGTTACGCCCTTACATACCGTGGTTATAATATACAAAAAAATTAAATGAAAAAAATAATCAGCGCCATTTTTAAGCGTTCTTTACGCTAACCTACAACACATACTCTGAGTTAAAAGAAAAGAGCATTTAAAAAAACACTTGTGATGTTGTGGAAGCTCGAAAAATCCCCAAAAAATCAAATTTTCAGTTTCGAACTCGCAGGGTATTGATTTTGTTCATATTGATAGGAATTATCAATTGCGGAGAAAATCATCTGAAAGTCAATAGGCTCTACCGCTGACCAAACGGACTCACGGAGTTTGAAACGGATATTTTGATTTTGGAGGTACTGGAAACTTCATCAATATTTTCTAAATTTTTGTCCAAAATAACTCCAAATTTTTAATCAGTCGTTGACCTCAGATGGGGTACAGATCACTTAAAAAATTATGCAATTCTCTTTTTCGTTAAAAATCCGAGTTTTCGAAAATTTTAAAAGTTTTCTATTTTATTTTCGACATCTTCCAACAACTACAATATTGAAGATAGATCTTTTTCTCAGTATTTGCTCAGTGGATCAGGGAAACTGGACGAAAAACCTAATGGAGAGGGGGGGTCACTGACCCGGAGGCTGAGGTACATACTTATTACAGGTTGTTTACATTTATACAGTCCAAATGGTGAATAATGCATTAAATATCACTTAAAATTAATGTTACTTTCCTTGTGATGCTCAGTACAGTCTCTAATTGTATAGAAACAGTTATGCAGCAGAAACGATTTCACTTTGGATTTAAACTTTTCTATCGAATTTAATCGTTTAATGTCATCTGGCAAGGTGTTGTAAAATAATGTACTACATGTATTGTATGTGAATTTTTTGTAATGAGCTGTTGATATTGTCACCTGATGAATATAATTTCTACGTCGAGTGTTACAGTAATAGACATCGGCGTTTTATGAAAATATATTCTTCGTAAATTAACAGACAAGGTAGTGGTAAAATTCCTAGATTAATAAAGAGAAGCTTGCAAGAATCACGTGGGTGGAATTTGGTTATTATTCGTGCACTTTTTTTTTGTAATCTAAAATTCTGGGAGCTATAAGATGTATTTCCCCAGAATATTATGCCATATCTCAGGCGGGAATGAACATTCCTGAAATATACACAATGAGCAGTTCGAAGGCTGACTGAATTTGAAAGAATTCTGAACGCGTAGCGTAAATAACTTAATTTTGTGTTCAATTCATTTAAATGGACGTTCCTTTTAAGGTTTGAGTGAATTGAGAGACCTAAAAATTTTGTTGCCGTCAGCCGAAGTTTGCCATATTCTCATCCGGAACTACATTAACAGACATAAAAATCAAAATTTAACTGTACCTACACCAAATCGAAAGCTGAGCTTGAAAATCTAAAATTCTCCTTAATCCAACTAAAATTGCAGCAAACAATTTCACTCCCAGACCGTACACGCCCCCTCCCCCTTAATCTTAAACAATGCCCAAATAAGCTGGTACCCTCCAAATAAACAAGTAGGATATTTTGGATTACACATTGACACATGCCTTAACTGGAAACAACATATTGACATCAAAATTAGCCAAGCCAAAAATAAATTACTCCAACTTAAACCTCTTATAAACAGAAATAGCAATCTCCCATACAACACTGCTGTGATATTGTTCAAAACAATAATAACACCCCTATTGTTGTAGGCCTGTCCAATATGGTTAAACGCATCCAAAGCAAACATTCATAAAATCCAAATCATCCAAACTCACTATTTAAGAACTTTCACAAATGCACCATGCGTTCAATCAACTACATAAAGAATTTAATCTAGAGCAATTTGCCCATCACACCACATACCTCTCCTCAAACGTTTATACAAATCTCATGCAAATACCATCTCTATTCGAATTCACGCTGTACAGAAACCCAATCCACAACACAAGAATCAAAAACAAGTATCCATTTCATGTTTTTCTAAAATTGTTCTCCGAAATAGAATAAACAGAGGTGCATTAATAGCTTAGGGTAAGTGCTGAACAGCTTAGACGCTATCGTTGATTAACAGACGGACGGACAAATAGATGTGTTGTCGTCAATCGAGTTTTCGTTATAAAGATCCCACAAAACATTGATTCTGCCTACGCCCGTGGCAGAGGAAATAATTTACACTTTTTCGTTACCAGGGTCTGGCAATCAGAGTTTTTCTGCTGAAAATTCGCCGTTTTCCGGCGCACGACTACATAACATTCTCTTCTTACGAAGTAAGCGCGAGAGAGTAAAAATGATCCAGAGTTTTTTCAGTGAAAAAACGGAAAAATGAAAACATACAATATCGAAATGTTGCCGCAGACCTTGACGATAATGTAGATAGGTTAAAGGGGAAAATATGGAATTGCTTATAGGAAGATTTTACGTCACTATTTGTTGAAACACAATTCACAATTTGATGACGTGACGTGTAAGAAAATTTTGCAAGTTTTCGATAGGAACGCACTTGGATCGCAAGGGACGACTTTCCATGTAACCCGAAAAAATATTCGTTGATTGTACTTTCATTTAATAAAGGATACTGTTTCAGACATCAGTTTGAACCCATCTGTTGAAATGCTCGCTTACTTGTCCGTAAAACGTAGTGACGTGAGTTGAAGGCCAACAAGACCAATTAAACGCGATACCATCACTGGCACTCCAATCTTTCATTGACATGTTTGGCTATCATCCTCTTGATGCCTTGATGTCTTGCGTTATCATATAATAACTTGGAATGTGGTGAAACACACGTGACATTGAATGCACATGAAAGTGCTACTGTTTGGAAATTGAAGGCTCTTGAACATTTTCACAAAGAACTTTTCACAGGTTCTGCCTCCTCAGAGTTAGCGAGAAAACTGATTGGGCATAGAGCAAGAGGTTTGCATGAAATGGATCGTATGAAATAGTCTCTATTAAGTATTGGAAATGAAGTATTATGTAGATATTGAAAGTATAATTGAAAGAATGCAACAAATAGCATTGACAGCAATGCGAATAAATGTATTTAATCCTATAAATTTTGCTGGCGTAGATCAGGTTATTTTTTGCACGCCCATGTAATGGATGAAACGATCTGGGGGTCATCGCTTACTGAGAGATGTTGTTTACTTTTTTTAACTGCACCGTTTCGTAAAGACTTTGCTGGTTCAAAGTTCAGTGTCTATTTTCTATCCTGATAAAAGCATCGCCTGCTAAGTGGTCAAATGTTTCCGCTTACACTCGCATTCACCGAAGATCACGTGTCGTACGTAGTTGGACATTCACGTCTAGTTTCTGTCATCTATTTAAAACCAATCTAAAAGTTGTTTTTCAGTAATGAACATAATTTGCGTCATGCATGAATGTAATAAACATGTTCCGATTGAATATGTAGTGGTTTATATTCCCGCGAATTTTTCTTGTCAACAAATATTTTATGTATTTGCATTCTATCAAACAATCGAATTTAATTGCCACATTTGAAGGTGTGAAAAAGTGCCGAGAATAGCATGTGTGCATGTTGAACATGTTTTCCTAGATCTGCTCTTCAAAACTGATTTGTCTTTCAATTTTATTAGAAAATTAGTCAACAAGAGAATACGGTGAAGTAAACGTTAACTTAAATTGGTTCTGATGCATTTATTACTGTTTTTCAGAACCATCATGGTGCTCGAAAAGAATGAAGCAATAATTGATAACAGCGCATTGGAGCTGAAGCTACCTATCGGTGATTCTCTCAGGTAAGTTTTTACTTAAGTCTTACAAATATACATTACTTTAAAACATATATCAGTATATCATAGCAAAAAGTAAAAAGTAATGATAAATAAGTAACAAAATTAAATAAATTGGAATGATTTAACTTAATATGTGCTTGTAAAATCAAATTATATGACTTCACACGTACAATGTTGAACACATGAAAATATGAAGGAACAATATAAGAAAAAAAAAATGTGAGTGGAAGAAAAAACAGAAGAATGGAGAATATAATCATACGTTGTATGATTATTTTATAATATACTGGTGTTCCTAAGTGAATATCACGTGATGAAGTTGTTGAACAGGAGACAAAATATGATCGGAAACATTTTTATAAAGAATTAGTGTGATTAAAATCAGATTTTTTCTTTAGCGATACGGATAAAAAACAATATAGTTCAAAATTATTAAGAAGACATTTGAAGCACATTTCTTACCTGGTTAAGATTATGTACCAGAATAAGAAATCACATTCTACAGAAGTGATTGATGAATACAATGTTACTCATAAAAAGTAACCATCAGAACGTTATAATCACATTAACATCAGTTTTTGCTAGTGATTCAGTGGCTGTTTGTATGGTGTTTTTGTAGTTTCTGTACGTAAAATGTACGTTAAAATATCAGGAGTGATAACTATAGAAGAGTATGAACAAATCTAAATGTTTGTCATTTGTACTTAAAGTGAATAAAATGGCGGTACCAAAATTTCTGTACATTCATGCGTGGGGATATCAGATTCATCTGACACATTTCTCCTAACTGATACCCGGTGTGGGTATAAATGGCATAATTGTGAGTTTGTTTTTTCTTACTCAACCCTAATATTGACTTTGACGGAAACATCAGATACTGTTTTCGTTGGCCATGGAATATCGTAGTGAAAAAACACTTGCATGAAAACAATCTGCCAAGACCACGTTAATTATCGACAAAGACGTAGGTCAACATGTTTTTCAATTTCCTATAAATCTAAAACATAAGATTAAAACTGACATATTTGTCTATGTTAAACAGTAAATAAATAAGACGTTTAAAAGCATGGTCAAAATGTAAAAATTCTT